>JAPKLY010000778.1:34045-91820 GCA_026898435.1 Prunella vulgaris | reverse complement strand
GCGAGGATAGTACATCAGTTCTACTCAACGCAGCCGATCCTACAATTCAAGTATTAGAGTTTTTGGATGCTCTTGTTTTCCTTTTTTGAGGTCATATAACTCTTCCAAGCTACAGTTCAGATCTTCCCATTGTGTGTTTATTGGATATAGTGCTCATCATAAAGGTTATAAATGTTTACATCCCTCTGGTAGAATTTACATTTCCAATACTGTGGACTTTGATGAACTGGATTTTCCTTATGTTTCTCTTATGCAAAAGGTTGTACCTATTTCATCTTCTCATTCTCTTCCCACTATTATTCCTCACTTTCCCATCCCTCAACATCATCATAGCTCTCATACTATCACTGGACAATCATCTCAGCTTCCTTGTAACTCTTCTTCTCATAATTCTCCTGTCATTTTTCCATCCACACACTTTCCTCTACATTCATCTAACACTGAAACATCTACATCTTCTGTGGCTGCTCCTTCTCCAGTACCTATACCATCTCCTAGACCTCCTCTTAATCATCATCCCAAGGTTACCAGGTCTAAGGGTGGTATTTTCAAGCCTAAATCCTTCATCTCTTCTTCTTCATTATCTTCAATTCCTGAGCCAGATACTGTCTCTCAAGCTCTGGCCCATACTGAATGGAAACAAGCTATGCTCAATGAATACACTGCTCTTATACATAATCACACTTGGGATCTTGTTCCTATCACTGCAGATATTAGTCCTATAACCACCAAGTGGATTTTCAGAGTCAAGTACAACAAGGATGGCTCAATTGACTGGTATAAAGCTAGACTTGTTGCTAGGGGATTTCAACAACATGCTGGGGTTGACTACTTTCAAACCTTTTCTCCTGTTTTTAAACCATTAACACTGAGGGTGGTCTTTTCTCTAGCAGCTACTAAAGGTTGGGAAATTCAACAGGTTGACATTAACAATGCATTCCTGAATGGTAAGCTACATGAAACTGTTTACATAACTCAGCCAGAAGGTTTTGTGGATAGCAATCATCCTACTCATGTGTGTAAATTGGTCAAAGCTCTTTATGGCTTAAAACAGGCTCCAAAGGCCTGGTATGATACTCTCAGTGCCTTTCTCATCTCTCTTGGCTTCAGACATTCCAAACTGGATCACTGCTTGTTCTATAAATTCTATGAGGGCAGGATGCTGTTCATACTTGTATATGTAGATGATATACTGATAACTGGTGATGATGATGGGGCTATCTCTCAGCTGTAAACACCTTACATAAACAATTCTCTCTCAAACACATGAGTTCTGTGAACTATTTCTTGGGCATTGAGGCATCTGTTTCCCCTCATTGCATCACTCTTTCACAGTCCAAGTATATTAAAGAACTCCTTGCCAAAGCCAATCTTTCATCATGTAAACCCTGCCTTACACCTGCTTGTCCTAGTACCAAACTTTATAAACATGATAGCCAACTATTTTCTCACCCATCCCTTTATTGCAGCATTATAGGTGGCCTGCAATACCTCGCCTTAACAAGACCTGACATTGCTTTCAATGTGAACAAGCTCAGTCAGTACCTTGAACAACCTACCATCAATCAATGGAGTGCTTGTAAATGGGTTCTAAGATACTTGAGTGGTACGTTATCTTGTGGTTTATCTTTTCTCCTATTACTAACTTTCAATTGCAAGCATTTTCAGATGCAGATTTTGCCTCTAATCTTGATGACAAAAGAAGTACAACAGGTTACTGCATTATGTTGGGGCCGAATTTGTTATCCTGGAGCTCGAAGAAGCAATCTGTGGTAGCACGAAGTAGCACCGAGTCTGAGTACAAATCTCTTGCTTCTACTTCCACAGATATTACGTGGATAACTTCCCTGTTTCAAGAACTTCATATTCCTTTTCGCACTCCAGTTGCATTATGGTGTGATAATCAAGGTGCTGTTTCACTTGCCTTCAGCCCTACACTGCATTCCAGAACAAAGTGCATTACCTCCGAGATCAAGTTCAAGCAAAGCACATTGATGTTCGGTTTATTTCATCAGAGGATCAACCTGCTGACATTTTCACCAAACCTCTATCTCCTTCTCGCTTCTGCAACTTGTGTTCCCGGCTTGGTTTGTCACTTCATGGTAGTCCATAGCCAACGGGAGCATGTTATAGTATTAGATTCACTTTGTAATAGTGTTAGTTACACTCACACGTAGATACATTCATAACACAGCTGATGATATAAGTTCACATTTCACAACTTAGCAAGGGAATTACTTTGTGAGGTTGTTAGCAAAGCTGTTAGTTTGTTAGGCATAGAAACTAACTCTCAAAAGAAGATTCTAGGTACTCTCTTCTTCTATTTAAACAATGAAAAACTTCATAATTCATTTTGAGTGAAATTTACACAAATTAATACTTAAAAGTGAGAGTTTAACAAATGGGACAGAGTAAGACGGATATCTAAATACCTATGCCTGCCACGCGCCTCTGCCCCGCCACCCCACCGCCCCGCCCTGCCCCATGTCCCACTGCACGGAAGAATGTTGTGTCTCATGCCTGCCCTACCTCATCCTGCCCCATATTATAATACTAAGAATATAATATTTTTTACATATATATAAATATATTTATATAATTTAGGTAAATAAAATTATATTAATATAAAAATGATGCTCCAAATATATCAAATCATATTCAATAAAAATAATTTTTGATTTATTTTATATTAGAGTTACAATAAATAAATAAATAATATATTTTTAAATTTATTAGATATATTATAAAATACTATATATTAAATTTATTTAATATATTATGAAATATTATATGTAGAATATATTTTATATATTATAAAATATTATACTTTTGTTGAATATATACTATGGGGCAAAATGGGGCAGGGCCGGACAGTAAAAATGAAAAATCATGTCTGTCCTGCCCCATGCACAGGGCAGGGCGGGACAGCTATGAGGCGGATCATTTTGTCATCCCTACTTATGAGTACCCTTAAAACTTTCTGTTATATTTCTTAGTCTTAAATGTTGTGTTGCTACTTTAGCATGTTACCAATAGCTATGATAATTCGACATTGTCGTACATGTCTAGGAAAGCAGATGTAGTGGGAGTCTAGAGATATTAGTGGAAAAGGAAAAACATCTTTATTAACACATTCTATTGTATTTATTGACTGGTCAATCGAGTTAAGAACTTGATTATGGATCAGTGTTCTAAAAGTCGGTCAAGTCGGCCGACTAGTCGCTAGTCGGCCCTTGGCTGACCCGTTATACCTCAAATCGGCAAAAAAAAATGTCTGGGCCTTTAGTCGGCGTCTAGACGCCGACTAGTCGGGAATAGGCGCCAAGTCGCCGACTAGTCGGGTCTAGGCGCTAAATTTTTTTAAATTTTTTTTTATTTTTTTCTATTTTGAACAAGTCAAAGATATACAATTACCATTAAATTAAAAATAATTTGATTTTGAGCCTCCAAAATTTTACTTCTAATTAATTCAATGAGTAAAAAAATTATAATTGAGCCCAAATAATTCATCAATTTAATTCATGAGGCCAAATAATTCATCAATCTAATTCATGAGCCCAAATTAATTTTTTAATAAAATATCAATACAAATAATGATTTCATAATTAAGCTCAATAAATTTAATTTTTTATAAATAATTGCATGAAATCTTACCAAATAGACAATTAAAGTACATTAATTTATGCATAATATATTACTAATTTATTAAATTATTTATTTTATTACCGATTAGGTGTTTCTGACTAGTCCCCGACTAGTCGCTCTAGTCGCTAGACCCTAGTTGTCCGACCGACTAGCGACTTTTAGAACACTGTTATGGATACATAGATTTGTTGAGTGTTGAATATGTTCCAATAATTTCAAGGGATTGAATGAGAGATATGTCAATTTGTGTTTAATTGAAAGAGTTCTGGAGTACATCGAGTTTCGAATTCTTTATGTAAAACTGGTAGAGTTTCTATATTACCTAAATGAGTATATAACGAGAAAACTCATATTCTCGAGGGTCACACAATATAATGCCTGTATGAAAAGAGATTATGTGATTTTATGAGGATGTGATGGAGAGTATAAGACTCAAATATCATGTGTTAGTGAGAGATGAAAGCAATTAAATATAAATAAATATACTATTAATTCTATATTTAAATATCTACACATGATGTGGAATGAGAGTTAAGGGAAGTTTATTAATTTCCCGGAGATTACATGAAAGTGAGATGGAATTCTCATGTATGAAGGCAGAGTTTTTTGCATTTTTGGTCCCACAGGTCACGCTTGATTGCAGTTTTGGTCCCAAAGCTAGCACTTTTGGTCCCGTTCACATATTTTTTTGCACTTTTGGTCCCACCGTTATAACACAGTTAACTTTTTGCATTTTTGGTCCCAAACTTTAATAAGTCACAATTTTGGTGGGAAAAATAGCATTTTTGGTCCTAAACTTTAACAAGTCACAATTTTGGTGGGAAAAATAAATGAATTGGCACCAAAATGTGTACTCCATCATTATAAATCACCCCCAAAACATTAAACTCCTCATTGAACACAAAATACCAGAGAAATACCAAACAAAACAATGTCTTCATCCTCTTCATCAACAAAATGCACACATCAACTTATATGCTATTATGGAAAACCTGTGGTCACATACATTTCTCAAAGGCCGAAGAGCAAAGGTAGGTTGTTCCATACCTGTGTGGACTCCATGACAGACGGTTGCAATTTCTTTGTTTGGGCAGATGAACAAGAAGTTGCAGCGCAAGGCATGTTTCCTAGAATGATAAGGAGAATCGATTCTCTAGTTTCTGAGAATCTAGATCTAACTCAAAAGCTAAAGGATGCAACACAAGTAGAGAAAAATGCAATGGAAATGGCTGAACTACTGAAGCAAGATATGGTGCATATGGGTGAAGAACTTTCACAACTAAAACAACTTAAAGTTGTTCTTTTCATTGTAATAATTTTATCTTGGGCTCCAACTATCTTCAAGTTAATGTAATTAACCTTTGTATTAGCTACTAGCATTTTCAAGTTAATGTAATGAATGCACCTACTACCTTGAAGTTAATGTAATGCACCTATTGTCTTTTGTATGCCACTATGCTGTCAATTAAATGTTAAACAACAACCAAATCTAAAAACTCAACTAAACTCATATAAAAAGACATGCACATTATACCCAAATGCAAATCGTACCACATAGCATAATCAAAATAAATCCGTAATGCAGTATTCTCATACCAACAACACAACAAAAATCCTAAACAGTCTCAACAACACAACACATAATTAAAATTCTTCCACATAATTAAACTAGCACAAATCCTAAACAGAACCATAAGATAGACTACTTCTTTTTCCCCAACTCCTTTCCTTTCTTAGTTTTCTTGTCTTTTGCAGCTTCAGTGAGACTAGATAATGTTACAAACTTCTTACCTGCTTGTGATATCACTCGCATACCATCTCTGTTTGTATTCACTCCACCAATATTCACATTGCATCCAAAGTAGGTATTTGGACTGAAATTCATCCCAAGTGAGGGTGCAACAGGCCTGGAACTTGAAGCACCAACATAAACTTGACCTCCAATAAAATTTTGAGGCTAAAATGTCATTGGTGGAGGTGGTTTAATTGTAGTCTCTCTTAGCCCATCAGCATTGAGTGTCCGTGACATCTGAGTGTTCTACATATTAAGCAAATTAATTCAAATTAATTTTCTCCAATCACTTTAATAAATACATAAAATTATCACTAAGTATACCTGAGGATCAACAGGTTCTTCAGCTTGAGATTCCTGCACTTGAGATTCTTGAACTCGAACCTTCTTTGAAGTACTAGCTCCACTTGTTTCAGCCCTTTTTTTTACCTAATCAAAGATTAAAAAACCAGAAAATATACATGTTAACATCAAAACCATTAAAAATATAATAGACAATGTTTACAAGATTACCATATTCTTTCTTCCTTGCCTAGTTGTTGGCCTACTAGAAATACCCTGATTTTGCTCAACCTGTTAAATAGAGAATTAAATCATTCAAGTTATAAATTTGATAACTACAACATAATAAAAAGAGAAAGGAGAATCTTACAGTTTCTCTAGTTGATTGGGTTCCTTCATCTTGTGTCATTGGTGGAAAATCAGGAGGTTGAGTAATCTTCATAGCTTCATCAGCTTCATTGTTGGCAGCCTCTTCATCTTCTATAAATTCCTCAGCCATCTTCCTCCATTGACAACCCTTCTGATTATGACCCTCTTCACCACAAAATTTGCAAGTTAGCTTAAATTTTTGTCTTGGCATTCTTTGAACTCCTCTTGATTTCTTTCCTTCTTCACCTGCACTAGCCCTTCTTCTTGTCTCAGGTCTCCCTCTCTTTCTTTTCCCAAAGTTTGGGGGCAACTGAGGAATATATCCAGTCTTATTCCATAATTCTTGTCCATTCATTGGTGTGATACTGTGTGCATAAACTGTTGTGTATGTGTCCACAGATAACATTTGTGGACAAAATCTTCTACTTCTCATCCTTGTGAACATATTGCACTCACACCATGCTTGCATGGTATCCCAGATAGCTCGCACAGCCTACAATCACAAGTACATACCTTCAAATCCACTGCATATTTTGATCCATCAAAACTTGTTACCTCATAACTCCAATCATTTAATTTTAATGGTATGCAGTCCTTGGAAGCCTCCATACTCTTCCTCAACAAGTTTCTAATCCTACCACAAACAGCTCTTCCCTCCCATTTTCTTTCACACTTGTCTCTATTCTTCTGCAACCTAGTCATGATGTATTCTCTGATCCACTCTAACATAGTTAGGATAGGTGATGATCTTGCATCCAACATTGCAGAGTTGAATATCTCACACATGTTATTGACAAGAGCGTCACACTTTGCATAGGTGTTGAAATGTGACCTTGACCATTGTGAAGCAGGTTTCTCTTGCAACCATGCAAGACACCTAGGGTCAAATTCTCCAATCTTGCTCATTGCCTTGTTAAATGAAGATACAGTTGTAGCCTTAGCAGCAGTCCACAATAGCTTCTTAAAAGCATCACCTTTGAATCTGGCTCTCTTCATGTTACCATGTAGGTGTCTTACACAGAATCTGTTCTCTACACCTTGAATTATGTTCTCAAAAGCTGGAATAAGACCTTTCTGTTTATCTGACATGAAAGTATACATGTCTTCCCTCTCTTCCATCAAATCTGCCTTTAGAAGTTGCAAGAACCACTCCTATGCTTCCTTAGTCTCACTCCCCACAACTGCATAAGCCAATGGGTATGGATCATTGTTCGGGTCTATCCCAACTGCAGTCAACAACACACCTGCACAAAGACCCTTTAGATGGCAACCATCTACTCCAATCCATGGTCTAAGACCAGATTTGAACCCCTTCTTCAATGCAGCTAAACAAATATACAACTTGCTGAATGTATTTCTAGCAACTCCAATATCCAATTTAAGTATAACAGTTGATCCTAGGTTTCTCTCAATCAATGTTTGACAATAGTCCCAAAGTTTTGTGTATTGCTCAGTGGAATTCCCTTCAATCTGCTTCAATGCCTTCTGTCTAGCTCTGTAGGCTTGATAGGGGGGAATATGACACCCAAACTTCAAACTAGCTGTATGCATAAACCCTTTCACGTTCTTTTTTGGATCAGCCCTGAACTCAATTTCATATTGTTTTGCCAACCACCCTGATTTTACATTGTCCACATGATATTGTCTTGCACAAGTATGTTCATGAAGTATCTCTTTTATTTGAAAACATTGTTTCCCTGAGACCTTCAAGGCATTAATGTGCCAATTACAACCCTCTTGCTTGTATCTTGCATAAATCCTTCTTGCATCATTTTTGGAAAACTTGAAGCTTCTTCCAGTTTTGACACTATGCATGTTTACAGCTTCTTTGAATAACTGCTTTGTAGGAAAAATTTGTTCCATGAAGAACTCTGGATTCTCCACTTGAGAGGCTCTAAATGTAATTTCTCTGTCTCTATCAACATCATCAGCATCTTCAGATGATGCAATACTATGAAAATCAGATTCATTACTAATTAATGTCCTCATCACCACTAGATTCATCCACAGGCCCTTCATCTTGCTCAACATTTTCTCTCACAATTCCAGCCAATTCTACTTCATTGTCTATGTTTTCATCATACATGATGTCATCCAAAAATTCATCTTCATTATAACACTTGAAATCTTCATCTGACTCATCTTCTGATCCTGAAGAATTAACAATTTGTTGCCCTTTTCTCTTTAAAAACCTCAAGTTATACTTTATTGATCGGCTATCCTCATCTCCTCCATCTAGATCTTGCTCAAAATTTTCTTCCTCTATAACCTGCTCATGAGTTACCCCTCTTTATCTTGCTCAACATTTTCTCCCTCTATAACCTGCTCATCAATTACTCCCTCTATAATCTGCCCATGAGTTACTCCCTCTCTATCTTTCTCAGCATCAATTCCCTCTGTAATCTGCCCATGAGTTACTCCCTCTCTATCTTTCTCAGCATCAATTCCCTCTATAATCTGCCCATTTCCTATATTCTCCTCATTATACCACTCAACCTCTCCCTCAATATCCTCATTCTCACTTAATATATCATCTCTGGCAGCATCTAAGTACATATGGCATACTCTATTTATATGATTATTAAAAATCCTTTCAATATCAAATATACCATCTACAACCATCATTTTTCCATTTTTGTTCTTGGAATAAAATACCTTATCTCCAAGGTATCCTAGTTGACAAGCTAACCCATCAAAATACTTCATATCTGCCCTTGCAGTGTCAACAAAATCAAATACATTGACTATCCCTCCTCTATAGTCATAGTTTTGATCTTCTTTCTCATACATCTCTCCACCATGATGCATTTTAATGGTATACAAACCTCTTATATTACCTACAGTGTAAACAACAACAAAATCAATTACAAAAAATAACTATACAAAGCATATAAAGGTTCATTGAGGTTGCAAAAGATAACTTAATTTTATATGAATCTTATCAGCATATTAAGCTTATAATCTTATCCATACACATCATATTAAGCTTATAATTCCAGAGTAATTCCAGATTCCATACACAACATATTAATTCCAGATTCTATACACAACATATTAAACTTATAATCTTATCAACGAACCCCTAAAATAACTAATTTCCAGTCAAGAACAATGCCCTAATTTCATAAGGAAGACCCAAATCAAACCAGGTGTTTTCTTACCGTAGTTAGGAGCCCCAAATCGAACCAGGTGTTTTGTCCGCAACATGGCTCCAATTTTCGGTCTAGGTCCTTCATAAGGAAGATAGTTACTTGTCTTCAAAGGTCTCTTTGGTGGATTTTGATTGTTGTCCATCGAGGAGACGAATCGGTGCTTTCAAATAGGTGGAAAAGAGAGGTAATTTTGAAGATTATTGTGTGGGAACAGGGACGAATCGATGCTTTTTTTGGGGAAGAGAGAGGACGCCGGCGGTGGTTGGGGGCGCCGGGAACGGGAGCGGGAGCGGCGGCGGCTTTTCAGGGAGAAATCTGTGATCCAATTTCAGTGCAGCAGGTTATTGTGTGGGAACAGGGACGAATTCATGCTTGCTTTGGGGAAGAGAGATAATATTGGCAGTGGTTGGGGACGCCGGCGGTGGTTGGGGACGCCGGCGGTGGTTGGAGGCGCCGGGAATGGGAGCGGCATGATTGGACGCATTTTAGGGTTGTGGATTTGGGGATTTTTAGTTTTTTCGTTATCTGATTTTTTGTGTGCTGAAATTTTATTTTTTTTGTTTGAATATTTTAATTATAAGGAAGTCATGAGCTGGGCACGTGCCTTCTCCGTTTATTATTAACGATTTTTTAGACGGCAAGACCAAAAGTGCAAAAAAATATGCGAACGGGACCAAAAGTGCTAGCTTTGGGACCAAAACCGCAGTCAAGCTTGACCTGTGGGACCAAAAATGCAAAAAACTCTATGAAGGCACATACATATTTTTTACTTCCTTGGTTTTCTCCTGAGAACACACACAGAACATCATATAGAAACAAAAACAAGAAAAAAGGAATTCTCAAAGACAAATTATATTCAATCAAAATTCACATATCATTGTGAACAATAGGATCAATTCGTGATACATTTTACATGAATAAATCTTGACTACGAGAATCACAGTGAGCATGTGAAATTCTTCCAGCTCGATCAAATTCTTCTGTTGTTTGATTTCAATTTGTCCGTTCTTTGTTTTGGATGTATGAATTCCAACAATTTATAATCTGTAGAAGATAAAGTCTGTATACAGATTATCTCAATTATATATTCTATCCGACTTGCAACTATTTTTACACTTTTTTAATATGTTTCAAAATAATTTGTGAATTCTTAAATGTAAAATTCTTCATAAGCTTTTTTTCACAATATTCTCAATTTTACACAAAATATCACTACATTTTTTTTTTAAACTTACACAAAATTCAACTTTTTTTTTATAAAAAAATGTCATACATGCATGAAGTATACTATATTATCACTCCACATTCTTATTTTTTTGCTTTTGGATATATGAAAAATAATGGACAATGAGAATAAGTTTTAATATTTCCTACTTTCAAATTGAAAATCAATCTTCCTGTGCACTTCATTGATTTTGAACATGAACAAAAATGAGTTTGAAAATTCCCATGAATCAAGGTGGAATAAAGATAAATCAAATACATAATAATTTTTATATACAATGGCCTATTATATTACACACTAATTAAAAAATGAACATTTTACTAAATAATTATTGAATTATGATCTCGTACCACAAATGTGTTTCTCCAAAGCACTTCCAAACCCATTGCAGTCCTATAGCATATATAGTTTTATGCATATTCAATAAATTCCAAAATGCTTAACACCATTATATCAGAAACATGTAGTTTTTAATTTGTTCTTTAAAAAATTAAATTAAAAAAAATCAAATGTTTTCAAAATGTCCATCATAACACGTTAGCGTATTCCAGCATATTATACGTTGAATGATTGAGTTTTTTGTTTTTTTTTTTGTCCGGGAGTACGAGAAATGCCCAATGGCACAAACTATTATTGAAAAATGAAAGGAAAAAAAACATCCCACAAATATTTGCATTTTGAAATGAATACACTTTTGAGAAAGTAATGTAATTGGTGTAATTAGATAAATATTTAACTGTGAAATAAAATAAAATTTGGTTATGGTATATATAATATAGGCTCGCTGTTGTTTTTTGTAAATATACTAATATTATAAAGTGGAGCTTAGGGATGTAAATAAGTAGGGTCGAGTCAAGTAGTGTTGAACTCGAGCTCGACTCGACCAGAAACTCGATAAATTCGAGCTCCGCTCGACTCGATTCGGTAACTTGTCTAAATACTGCATGTCAAATACTTAATCTATAACATCTATATATTTATATATTTGTATAATATTTTTACATTTATATCATATACTATATCTATAATATAATTAAATTTTCTATATTTAAGTACATTCTTATTTATGATGTATCCAATTAGTGGTAGAATAACATTCATTTAACACAAAAACTTATATGAAATGTTACCGTGAAACGATACTATATTTTTAAGTGGGTCATATCCATATTCATATTTATTTTCGCGGGTCATTAACTAACTTCTTTATTACTCATGCATTACGCTACCCAGCGAATTTTAAATTATTCATTGCTCATGCATGTATACTGCCCAATAAATTTTAATTATTTTAGAAACATATCAATGTAAATTATTTGTCATATATACCCTCCTGATAACGAGAATTTTTAAAAAAAAAAAAAAATTACCTGAAAATTGTCATACATGCATAATTTTTTTTTATTGTTATTTATTTAGAGCACATATTAGATGATAAAAATACATAAATGAGAAATTAATTTTCATTTGTAACACATGTTTGCCCAAATAGTAACGCAAACTGGGGAGCAAATATATGTTACTATTATAGCAAATGTGTGTTACAATCATATAAAAAGTTGTTATTTTGCATATATTCATTTTTTTTATAGAATAAATAGTTTTTAACATAATATAAGAGAAAAATCATGTGTATTACTATAAGAAAACATATTGGTTTTTCATAAATAATTATTTATTTGTATAGAAATAATTATTTTTTATATAATAACACATATAAAATATAAAAAAGTGTATTAATATATGAATCAATATACCTAGATTTAAAGGAATGATGATAAATTAGAAAATACATACTTATTCTTATAAAAGTTTTTTTTCTGTTACAGTAACATGTATTTGGCCTTATTGTAACACACATTTGCTCATATAGTAACACAAATTGGGGGAGCAAATATATGTTACTATTAGGGCAAATGTGTGTTACAATCTTATGAAATGTTGTTCTTTATATATATATTCATTTATTTTTATATAATAAATAATTTTTCATATAACACAAAAGCAAAATGTGTGTTACTATAAGAAAATATATTATTTTCTCATAAGTATTTATGAAAAAAATAATATTTTTTGTAGTAACACACATTTATTATTAGATTGTATGAAAAAATGTTATTTCTACAAAATCAAATGAATATATGTAAAGAAAACAACATTTAATCTAATTGTAACACACATTTTGCTTATTAGTAACATGCATTTGACCAAATAGTAATATACCTGGGAGCGAAAAAAATCTATAATTATAGTTGCGAATTTTTTTTTAAAAAAAAAGACCAAATTCGATCCGACCCGGTTAGGATCCATGAATTTTTAATATGGTATGTTTTACGGTGTGAAACGTTTCACATGAATGTGTCTCTTCATTCAATGTATCATTATATTAAAATAGTATGATAATAGGCTTTTTTTTTTAAATATTGCATTTTTTTTTTCATTTAACAATTTGTGGTGAAATTTTTTGGTTTGTGCGTTTTAAGCAAGAGCGCCACTCTAAACGGCGTCCTTAGAAAGAGCGCCATCTCGAACGGCGCCCTCTGACACAGGTGCAGGTTCCACTGAAGGGCGCCATCTCAAATGGCGCCCCTTCAGTCCACTCGACAGCACACTGGCACCTTCAGTCATCTCATCAAATCAATCATTAATTTGCCAACTTCATTTTCGGTTCTTCCTTCAAAAATTAAACCATTTCAACCACCTACACCCAACCACATCATTTTTTTTTGACCACCCAACCACATCATTTTTTTTTTTTGACCACCCAACCACATCATTTATTCATCATCAGAACATCAATACTCCCAAAAGAATTACTCCCTCCAATTTTCGGCCCTTCCTCTTCAATAGTCCACCCAATTTTACAACCACCCAAATTAAACATACACTCCTCACAAACTTTTTTAAACATACACTCCTCACCCACCTCCAAATTTCAGCACACTTCTCAATTGCCGGAGCCCGCCGGAAGCTGCCTGAAAGTCGCCGGAAGCCGCCTGAAACCCGCCGGAAACCACCCAAGCTACTGAAACTGCTCTTTAAAGTATGTAAAATATTTAACATACATTAAGAGATATATTTTTATGAGTTGATAGTTGATTTAATTATTTTGTTAGTGTAATTACTTTTTAGTTGTGTATTTTTATCATAATTTAGTTGTGTATTTTTACAATAATTTAGTTGTGTATTTTTATTGTGAATATATGAATTATATTGTGAATTTAAAAATTATAGTTGTGAATATTTGAATTAGGTTTTGAGTGTAGTTGTAAATATATTAGTTTAATTGTGAGTTTAGTATATGAATCATAATTTATTTAGTTGTGTATTTTTGTTGTGATTATGTAAATTAGGTTGTGAGTTTATAAATTATAGTTGAGAATATGTTAATTAGGTTTTGAGTGTAGTTGTAAATATATGAATTTAGTTGAGAATATGTGAATTAGGTTGTAAGTTTGTGAATTAGGTTTTGAGTTTAGTTGTATATATATGAATTATAGTTGTGAATATGTGAATAAGTAGATTTTGGTATATCAAAGTGTATTTTCATAATATATTTTGTTATACATAATTGTCATATAGAATTAATATTGTTACTTTTTTTTTAATATCAGGATGACTTCGTATAGAGAATTGTATGGACCAAATGATCCGTCAGTCTTGTCGTCCCAGGAAACACATCGTTCGGAAGCCATTTTTAGGGGAACTATTAGTGAGGATGATACACTAAGACCAACTCACGCGACATCCCACATTTTTTGGAGTTTTAGGGAGGATGTAGAAAATGTGGTCAATTAACATCCTCGAATTCTTGATGCTCTACATGTTATGGGGTTCTATGGTGTTGCTCGATGTGGATCAATGCAAATTGATCATCATCTTATTACTGCATTGGTAGAGAGATGGCGCCCAGAGACACACACATTTCATTTTCCTATTGGAGAGGCAACTATATCTTTACAGGATGTTGCGATCATTTGGGGTTTATCTGTAGAGGGTTCACCTGTTATCTGTGATGATCCTCATTTGACAAAAACCCAGTGGATGCATTTGTGTGATGAGTTGCTAGGTTTCATTCCCGATGAAACTAATATGAAGAGTAAGTCACGACTCAAGCTCTCTGCATTGAGTAATCCTCTGCAGGACATTGTGATTACAGAAGATATTGATCAAATAATTGTGGATTAGTATGCACGAGGTTGTGCTCTTCTTATGTTAGGGGGGTTAATGATGCATGATTCCTCTCGTGCAGTGGTTTCATTGTTATATCTATATTTCTCAATGATATAGAAACTGCGGTGTCTTACAGTTATATCTAACCAAAACTCTCATATCTCAGCTGATGCAGAAATAGTAGTGAAGTCTCTATCCCATTCACACTGCCCCTTAGTGTTGATCATCATGGACCAACAATCATGTCTTGATTTAAATGAAGCAATTCATTCAATCACCTGATCAATGTTATAATTTTGGGTTTGAAAAGGTTGATTTAGTTTTGCCGTCACATTCATAATAGACTGATTGTTATCGGTTCTACCAACTTTTCATCGACCAACAGAATATTCGTAAATGAGAGCATTAGCGAGAGTAAAGTCAGCTTCTGGAGTCCATAAATCGTTGTTCTCAAGCCTCTCGAAATGATTCTTTGCCGTCCATTTTTTTTCATTTGCTATTTCTAACATAATTATTAGAAAAAAGAAGAACAAACATAATTAAAACAACAAATTGGAACAAACATAATTAAAACAAACTGGAACAAACATAATTAGAATCCAAACTAGAACAAACATAATTAGAACCCCAATTAGAACAAACTAGAATAAACATAATTATTTCATCTTCGTCTTGACGATGAACCCTGATTAGAATTCCCAGCTCTATCTCGTGCTTGGTATTGCTGCCTCAAACGAGTTTGTGCCCAATCCATCTCATTTGGAATTCTGGTCGTGACATTTCGACCACGACGGTTGATCCTATGTTCAGGGTTGTGCTGCAACATGAACAATGGTTCATCCCATTCCTCTTCATCAGCCAATGGCTCAAAAATACCAGAAGTGTATGTCAACACATATGCATGTGTACTATAACAGTGATGCACAAACCCCGTCGGATCCATTCCAAAGTGTCTGCACACAGCCATTGCATATGAGCATGGAATTCCAGTGTTGCTCCATTGACCGCATGAACATTCTTGTGATGATAATTTCACTATATATGTATGCGAGCGTCTGGATCCATCATGGAATGTTGTTACACTGGCAGTCTGAAGAGAATAATTATACCTGTCCACATTGTGTCGCAAATTAAGTCCCATTCGTTGCTCTTTGTCAAATCTTTTCAATACCTCTTCTGGCCACCATTGATTTGTTTGTTGTAGCCTTAATGCAGCCTCTTCCCTTTCAAGAAAAGCATTTTTTGATCGAGTAAATGTTATTCGGACAATTGCTGTGATTGGAAGACGTCGTGCACCAAGCAATACACCATTGAAACATTAAGACAATTTGGTGGTCATGACCCCGAATCGACGACCTTGGTCGTAACAGAGTGTCCACTTACACTGATCAATTGCAGATAAATAATCAAAGGCCTCGTGATTCAACTCTCTAATTTGCTCCATGATTCATTCAAATTGTAAGACCGTCGATGAACTTGGGCAAATACTGACATGTTCCAGGGTTGTATTTCTGCAATGCTGTCATGAACTTGGGCAAATACTGACATGAGCTCTCCCAGGTTCCATACACATTTTCCACCGCACGTTTGATCGTGTTCCATGCCAAATGGTAGGAAATTTCATAATTATATCGATCCTTCACCATTATCATTGCACATTCAGCTTTATATGCTGGATTCACCTTCACCATACTCTCTAGCATGCCTGCAATCAAATTCTTACCCAAATTGTTATGGCGAAAGTTAGTGCCCCTTATAAGACAAGTGTGTTGAGGTTCCAATCGAGTGATTTTCCAACTTGTAGTCTTTTTAGAACAATTTGCTCGTAAGTACTGTTGGTCCCAAAACGAGTACAATCAGTGTATGGGGGGAATACACTGATGTCAGATTTTTCTGAAAGACTCAGAAAAATGCTCTTACACTCTCAGTGAGGATTCCTGAAATACTCAGTATGCTGAAGGTCCACACGGACAGCAGGGACAGTTCAGTAACGAGTCAGATAAGCTGAGTGTGAGTAATGTGCTCGGAAGCTCAGTAGAGATAACAAACCTACTGACTGCTTGGAAGCGAGTCAGTTGGACTACTATCTCAGTGAGCTAGAGTACGTGCGGAAAGTGAGCCATTAGATTCTACTCGTTTTAGTTTCTGAAAACATTTTCTCTGAACTTGCTTAGTAAACTGGTGGTTAGGGCTGAGTGCACAGTATTAAGATTCTGGATGATTGATTCAGTCCTGAGGATAAAATAATGCAGAATGTTCAGTTTATTATGGTGACAGTTATGATCTTAAACAAAACAGTAAATCAGCACACAAGGGTCTTTTTAACGTGGTTCGGAGATAACCAACTCCTACGTCCACGACCTGATTTAACAGGAAACTATCCTCAAAACCCTGAGGATAGGTGCTTGGTTTTAAGTGCCAAGGGACACGAGTAGCCAACTTCCTCTCTTAGGAACTGACCCCTGGGCATTTTACAAGTCCCAGTCCTTCTAACCAACCAATCTCACACCCTGAGCGGTTTGGTATTCTGGTTTCCAACTGAGATAGCTCTAGCAATACAAAACAA
This sequence comes from Prunella vulgaris, assembly GCA_026898435.1. Lineage (NCBI taxonomy): Eukaryota > Viridiplantae > Streptophyta > Magnoliopsida > Lamiales > Lamiaceae > Prunella > Prunella vulgaris. The sequence goes on along the minus strand of JAPKLY010000778.1, from coordinate 74,616 downwards.
TGCTAAATATTAGAGCTATCGATCTAAGCAAATACAGAGTGAATCCTACTACAACACTAGGGAAATTTAATTGCAGAGTGTTGCTTATAGTATGCTTTGAGAGCTTGGATTCTTGAGAGTTTTCTCTTGGAAATTTCCCGTTATCCTTGAATGGGTGCAAAGCTCTCCATATTTATAGGCAAGATTCAAAATAGATCCGTTGGAGGAGATCTAATCAAATCTTTCCTATTTTGGGGTGGTTGCAGGCTAGAAATACTGTTTGACCTAACCGCCATGCTTATTCTGGCAAGTCTGTCCCATCGCCTGCAACTTTGAGACGCATTAAATGCCGCATTAAATGCTGCGCAGACTCCGTACACACGTGTCGAAAGATCATTAGCTCTCCGTTCTAACGGTTAGTTGACTTTCAGACATTTGTCCTTCCTTGTACATTCAATACTCTGAGTCTCTTGTTAATAACTCAGTCTGAATGTTTGTCTTCATTGGAGTCTTACTGACATTCTCTTTGTCTCTTGTTCCATAGCATAAATAACCTTTTTGCCTTGGACTTACATGATTCAGGTGATCTGAACTACAGCCCGAGTCAGGTCTTATGTGTCTTCAGCACAGCCTGATAGATTATTCAGCCCAGCATGTGTAACCTTTTTTCTTTGGACTTATATGGTTCAGATAAACTGAACCGAGGCCTAAGTCAGGTCTTAACTGCATTCAGCACAGCCTGATAGATTACACCTGCTCTTCACTGACTAAGATCTTTCCTGATTATAGGGTACTTGATGAATTCCGGAGGAGCGATCTCCACACCTTCAGTGTCAACATGTCTGATGATTTCAGCCCAGAGATCAGGGTGCTCCTGTGCCATCCAGTGATGGAGTATGACGTCTTTTTCTTCAGATAGATCATCCCATAACCCCACCACGTAGAATAGGTAGGCCCACCTATTCCGGATTGGAATCCATACCTCCAACATCTCGATAGGAATGAAGTCTTCCACAAACTGCAGTGGAGGAGGGCCTTGTTCTGAACTAACCACCATTTTCCTCTGAGTCTTCATCCGAGATCCAGAAGTCACAGATTTCTTCTTCTGAACCTGCGAAGTCAGATACTCATTGGACTCTTTCAAGCGTTGGATCTGACTGAGGAGCGAAATCTCCTTCATCTTCGCTATCTTTTCAGCTTCAGTCATCACCATTTTCTTCTGAGTGGTCAACTCAGGTTGAATTTGTTCCTCCATCTCCTTATAAAAAGGTTCCAAAGCAGGATCTTCAGAGGGCCTTAATCTCTTCGGATCTGGACCTTCAGCAGCTTCAATGGCAGCTGCGGATCTAGTCCTCTTCCTTTCAGCAGCTTTCAGTTCAGGGGGAAGTCCTTCTTCTTTGCTTTCCCAGCAGCTATTTGCTTCTTCCCTTCCCCCTTTTTGGCATCATCGTCATTGATTCGTTTGACAACCTCATCTACTGACTCCGCCAATAATGTGAACTGACTGTCCATCTCTGTCTGCTTACCCTGCAGTTGCCCGATCTGCCTTGCCATCCCTCTCAGGCCAACACTTAGCTTGTCGACGGCTGAATTGTGCTCAGCTTTTAGCCGTCCTTCAAAGCTCATCATCCGATTGTTCAGGGCAGTGGCAATTGCATCCTTCTCCTGTTCAGACATCTCACTCAGCAGCTCATCCTTCAGTTCAGCCTTTAGCTTGGCCAACTTTTCATCAATCAGTTGATCAATTCTTTCAGGCATTTGTTGATCAAGAAAAGTAGTAAGCTTGTTCTACTGCTGAGTTTGCGCATCAGAGACCATTTGATTGCAGCTTTGAATGGCCCCTTTTGCTTGCTCAGAGATAACAGTGAGATCTACTGAGTGCTGATTTCTGACTTCTCCAAGGAGATCGATGGCAGCATTCATATCAGTCCCCATCTCATTCAGGTCACGATCCAGTCTTTTCATCTTCTTGTTCAACACTTTAGAATTTGAACCAACCCTACTAGTTTTTCTCTCGACGAGGATTACCCTTCTATGAATATTGGCAAGAGCTCGTGAGGAGTTCTGAACATATAAAGTTTCGGGGGTGATCCATTTTCCTCTGACTCGGATCAGACCTGGTGGACCCTCTCCTGAAGCCTCCGCAGTCCTGGGTCCCAGGATTGCTTCATCGGCTGGTGCACTGACTCCTTCAGTGCCACCTTGCTGAATGTCTTCAGCAATCACAATCTCTTCCTTCTCCTCTTCCTTCTCCTTTTCCTTCTCCTCCTCAACTCTTTCAGGCTCTGGCTCAGGGTAGATGCGTCTAACAGTTCGGATGAAGTCTACCATCTTGATCAGCTGATGTAAAGAATTCACGTTGAAGTGATCAAAGAGGGCAGCTTCAGTTTCAGCCATTTTCTCCCATCCTCTCAACTCCCCGAGCTGACTCAATTCAGGCCACGTGGCATTCCTGATCATTGAGTAGGTGCGAAGTTGCACAACTGCCTCCTTCTGAGCGTCTGATAGATCAGGAAACCTCCTCTCCACCATATCCACAGCAGTTCCCCTTGCCACAATCTCGAAATCGGGCAATGTGTTCTCATCGGGCGCAGGGAATGGCCATGGGGCTTCAGCCTGAACTGGTTCAGTAGCCTCCTGCTCAACTTCTCCTTCCTGAGCAGGTTCATCCTGATCCTTCTCCAAACTCTGATAGGTTGAGGCTATGTTGAGAATCAGTTGATCAGGATCAGGGGATGCAACGTCCGGAACAGAAGTAATGGGAGTAATGTCAAGAGCAGCCTGAGCCGGTTCCTTTTCCGGAGTTTCATGCTGAACAACTTCTTCAGCAACTCTCTCTTCCACAAGCTTTTTCTCTCGCTCTGCTGACCCTGAATAAAGAAATTTCAGTTTATGTTGCTTGGGTCCTGAGCGCTTGGGCTTGTCCTCCGCTGGCTTTGTAATATCAGACTCTGAAGATATGCCCGCCTGAGCCTTGACTCTCCCAGTCGTGCTCGCCTGAGCCTTCTTCTTCTGAGTCCGTTGTCTTCTCTTGATGCCAGCATCACCGGAGTAAGCCCTGAAGAGGTCAATCTTCGCTGGAATCTCGAGCGACTGGGCCTGATCAACGTCCCCGAGATCCAGGGTTTCCAAAATCAGTGAGATCTTGGTGCCAAAGTGCATTTTGGCCTTGAACGTCGCCTGACCCTCTGGCGAATACTTGATTTTACTGGTCTCAGCTACCAGTAATTGGAGGAAGTAATCCTCCCAGTGAAAATTGTGCACTGACGAGTCAGAGATTGCCATCATCGTATAAAGCTTTGGTCTGGAGATCTGCTCCAATCCTCCGACAATCCCCATCACTCCCTGACTTGTCAGGTCGAAGAAGTGACGATTCTCAGTCCTCAAAACTGATTTGTAGAGGCCCGACCTCAGGATGACATCTCCATCGCAGAGAGACTGGAGAAAATCCTTCTCGTTCCCAAACCTGTAATCAATCGGGCTTCGTCCAGAGCAGGGAAGATTAAAAACCTCCTTAATCTTCTCCCTGATGTTGAAAGTGACCCACCTTCTGGTCATTTCCTCTTCTCCATCCTTCCCCTTCACACAGGAAGTCAATGGAATGCAAGCCTCCCACTCCTGGGAAACCTTGTTCTGTGCCATCTTGAGGTAGAAAGTAACAACCAGTCTCGGATGGAGTCTCTGGGGTCTTGCTGTGATAAACCGCAGAAGACCTGCATTTTCATATAATTCTTGCACAGGCAAGATATCAGAGTGGTTAGAAGAAAAATCCCCAAAGGGCTCGTAGTGGATTTCATTCCTGAGATGGAAGACATTCCCAAAGAATGATTCCACCGAAGGAGACGCCATGGATTAAGTTGGAGATTTTGAAGAAAATCGGGTTTTTAGAGAAAATATATTAAGGAAAAATTTGGGTGCATAAAGGTTTCAACGACGACCACTTCCCTTATTTATACTAAATTTCAGTTTTAATCGGATGGCTCAGAAAATAATGACTTATGAGATTCAATGGTCAAGATCAAAAAGTGAAATGCATGGTGCCTTTTCGGTTTTTTGAAAGTAATTGGTCAAACTTTATCGAAAATTGTTCCCACCCACAGTGCATTAAATGCACATTAGAGCATGTCCGTATTTAATTCAAATAAATTGTATTAAATAATAACCGAATATTAAATGAATGGCTGGGATTAAATGACAAATTAAATTGATTTGACAATACAGCAAACAGTATCAAGGATAATGCACGCAAGATCTGATGACTAGACAAAAATCAGGAAACATACCAGTCAGTCAGATTCGTATTCTGACTGATACCACTTGTTGGTCTATCAGGGTGACAAGCCCTGAGTTCAGTGTCCTGAATCTTAGTCAGTCTATACTGATCATCCTTTTTATACTGAATGTTCCCCCTACAACCATTCACATTCTCTCTGAGATTTCTTCATCCTGAGTCCTTATTAGTCATTCCCCCTGACCTTGAGCATTCTGACTAGAGATTCAGATTGAATCTCCTAAGCCTGGGTCAAGGAGTCCTAATTCTACTGATAGCTCAACAAATCTGGTTTCAGGCAAAGCCTTAGTCAGTATGTCAGCTCTCTGCTTTTCAGTAGGGACTCTCTCCATCCTGATGTCCTTATTTTCAACATGATCTCTGATAAAGTGATGCTTGATGTCTATATGCTTACACCTTGTGTGTAAGACTGGGTTTTGGGATATGGCAATGGCACTATTATTGTCACAATAAATTGGGACTTCAGTGGCCTCAACTTGGTAGTCTCTCAGTTGCTGTTTCAGCCAAAGAATCTGAGAACAACAACTGCCTGCCGCCATATACTCAGCCTCAGTAGTAGACGTTGCAACACTGGTTTGCTTCTTAGAAAACCAAGAGATCAGTTTACTCCCTAGAAACTGACATGTTCCTGTATTTGATTTCCTATCAAGCCTACAACCTCCATAATCTGCATCTGAATAGCCAGTCAGTTCTAGGTTGTCATCAGAGGGATACCAAAGTCCTAGATTTACTGTACCTCTTAGGTATTTCAGTATCTTTTTGGCACTCTCTAGATGACTCTTCCTTGGATCAGACTGATACCTTGCACAAACTCCAACTGCATAAGTGATGTCAGGACGACTAGTAGTCAGATACAATAAGGATCTTATTAGTGCCATATATTCAGTCTGATTTACTGAGACTCCTTCTTTGTCAGGATCCAGCTTCTCATTTGTGTTCATGGGAATACGTGAGACTTTGCTGGACTGAACTCCGAATTTCTGAATCAAGTCCCTCGCATACTTGGACTGATTTATTAAGATTTCGGAGTCAGTTTGCCTGACTTGGAGACTCAGAAAGAAATTCATTTCTCCCATCATTGACATCTCAAATTTCCCAGTCATCAGCTTGAAGAATTTCTCACAAAGCTTCAGATTAGGAGATCCAAATATTATGTCATCCACATAAATCTGAACCAAGAGAATGTCCTCCCCTTCGGATATTCGGAAGAGGATCCTGTCCACTGTTCCTTTCACGAACCCGTGGTCTATCAGAAATTGGGATAATGTATCATACCAAGCTCTCGGAGCTTGCTTCAGGCCATAAAGGGCTTTCTTCAGGTGATATACCTTATTTCCAACTTCGAAACCTGGAGGTTGTTCCACATAGACCTCCTCGTTTAGTACACCATTCAAAAAAGCACTCTTTACATCCATCTGATACACTTTGAATTTCTTGAATGTTGCATATGCCAGAAACAACCTGATTGCTTCCAACCTTGCGACCGGAGCAAAGGTCTCATCATAGTCGATTCCTTCGGCCTGAGAGTAACCTTTTGCTACCAATCTAGCCTTATTCCTGACTACAACATTCTTCTCATCCCTCTTGTTCTTAAAGACCCATTTGGTGCCAATGACATGTTGACGCCTAGGTCCCTCAACTAACTCCCAAACCTGATTCCGCTCAAACTAATTGAGCTCATCCTGCATGGCTAGGATCCAATTGGGATCAGCAAGAGCTTCTTCTATGCTCTTAGGTTCCTGATCACTCAGGAAGCAGCAAAACATAGCGCTCTCACCAAAGGACAACCTAGTCCTGACCCCCTCATTGATATCACCAATGATATCAGCCAATGAGTGATCATCTAGCCACCGCCTTCTGCTGACGGGAGCACTGGGAGCAGCTGATGTTCCCTCGCATGATCCTGAAACGTTAGTCTCGACAATAATATGCAAAGAACAGGAATGAGCAAGAACAGGGGATACTGAGTCATTTCCTGAGGGTTGGCCAATATCAGAGACATTGTTTCCCCCTACAGTGTTGGACTCAGTAACTGTCTCAGGTGTAGAAGCATCATCACCGACAGTACGTACCTCAGGTTGAGTCTATGCCTCCGTCTGAGACTCAACATTCTCTGAGGCTGGGGCTAGCTGAGGGTTGGCCTGAGGTCCATCCTGATCATCATCATCATCATCATCCCATCCCTTGGGAGCACTGACAAGCTTGATCTTGAATTCAGGATTTTTCAGACTCAGTCTTGTTATCCTCTTGATAACCCCCTCAGTGTCAGGATTCGGAACCTGTTTCCTATGCACTGATGCAGTCTCATCAAACACAACATGAGGTGTTTCCTCCACACAAAGGGTCCGACAGTTATACACCTTGAAGGCTTTACTGACTGAGGAGTATCCTAAGAAGACTCCCTCATCAGATTTGCTATCAAAGGCTTTCAACTGGTCTTTCCCATTGTTCAGGATGAAACACTTACACCCAAAAATATGGAAATAAGAGATGCGAGGCTTCCTCTTGTTCCAAGTTTCATAAGGTGTCTGAGCATGTTGTTTGTTCAGCATAGATCGGTTCTGAGTGTAGCAAGCAGTGTTGATTGCTTCAGCCCAGTACTTCTTGGGCAATCCTGACTCAGCCAACATGGTCCTGGCAGCTTCCTTCAGGGTCCGATTTCTTCTTTCAGCTACCCCATTCTGTTGAGGGGTCCTGGCTGCAGAAGTCTCATGAGCTATACCATAGTTAGTACAAAAGTCATTTATAATAGAGTTTATAAACTCAGTTCCTCGATCTGATCGGATCCTGACTATGCTCTGACCCTGTTCAGTACTCAATTGCTTGAGTAACTCTGGAAGCTTGACCTGAGTCTCCTTTTTGTTCAGCAAGAAAATAACCCATGTATACCTGGAATAATCATCAACAACAACAAGGGTATATTTCCTACCATTTATGCTGACAGGAGTAACTGGACCAAAGAGATCCATGTGCAGAAGCTGAAGCACTCTGTCAGTTGAGAATGCTTCTTTCACTTTGAATGAAGCTTTGGTTTGCTTGCCTTCCTGACATGCTCAGCACACGTGGTCTTTGCTAAAAACTTCATTGGGTAGACCATCTACAAGTGAGAGTCTAGAAATTTTGTAAATAATCTTGAAGTTTAAGTAACTCAGGCGTTTATGCCAAAGCCAACTGAGCTCAGAGGAGCTCTTAGCAACTACACAAGTTTCAGGAGGACTGCTCTTGAAATCAGCAAAATATACATTGCCCCTCCTAATGCCTGTAATCAGAACCTGTAGTGTATATTTGTCCTTCACAAGACACATGTTAGATGTAAATTCTACACTATATCCTCGGTTACAAAACTGACTGACCGAGAGTAAGTTATGTCTCAGTCCCTCAACATATGATACATTCAGTACACGGACAGAGCCAATAACAAGGGTTCTGAATCCTCTGGTGAAACCCTTAGAGTTATCACCAAAGGTTACCTGCGGACCTTCCTGAGCTACATAATCCTGAAGGAGATCACAAAATCCGGTCATGTGCCTGGAACATCCTGAGTCCAAGTACCAGTCCTTCATCAGATCCTCATTCCTCTTCTTATAGCCCGCAGCGACCTGAAAAGAATCAGGCCTCAGGTACCCATCTCGTATTGGGTCCTACTGAGTCAGCCATACCCTTCGGGATCCAGATTTGTTTAACAATTCTGATAGCATCAGAAGTGTAAACCTGTCTCCCTGAAACATCAACATACACAGTCTTCTTCCTTTGTGCCTGGGAAGTTGAGGGTGTATGGGTGTCAGCCTGAGGTTCAGGAGCCCTATATTGATTCCTGGGGGTGGGCCTCATGTTCCTCCTTGGCCTGGGTGCATTGGGCTGAGTTTGATCCTGAGAAGGAGCAGCTCGGGCCTGACCTCTTGGCACTTGAGGTCTGGCCTGAGTGTTACAGGAGTCAGGTCTTCGTTGCCTTTCAGAGACCACCTGATTTGTCCTTCTCCTTTGAGGATTAGGACGCTCCTGATGGGCTCTGTGCCCTGTCTGAGGAGTCTGGACCTTAGTAGTCCTTGGCTTTGCCTGAGGCCTCCTTTGACTGGAGTTCTCTCCATCCTGAGCATTTCTGGGCTGAGCCTGAGAAGTGCTAGGGATAGAATTCTTTCCAATTTGAGGATTCTTAGGCTGAGCCTTGGAGTTCCCTTGATCTGTCTTCCTTGACTCAGGATGAGAAGCCTTGACCTTTTCCTTAGGTTTAGGCCTTGGTGTCTCAGCCCTTTGCCTGACAGGTTCAGCAGGCATTTTCTCCTTCCCTTTGCCTTTGTCCTGACGAACAACACTTAAGCTCTTGTCATCAGTTAGGGAAGGGACAAACTTCTTCTGAGAGTTGCTCCCTGAAGCACCTTTCCTTTTCTTGCCCTTTGGGTCTTTTGAGGCATCATAGCCTAACCCAGGTTTAGCACCATCAGTCAGCTGAGAGAAACTTGTTAACTCATCAACCACTTGGGTGGATGTGTATAACTTCTTCAGCTTAACCTCAAGATGCCCATTTGCTTCTTTCAGGGCCTCAATTTCAGTGGTGTACTGAAGCACCAACTCTTCATGAGCTTTCTCTTTTGAGATCAGCTCAAGATCCCAAGTGGTTTGCTCAGCACAAAGACGAGCTTGCCACTCAGTTTCGAACATCACTCTAAGAGCAATTCGCTCAATCATCAGTTGTTCCTGAGCACAGAACAGATTAGTATCACGAGTCTCAATCAGTGAGCTGATTACACCCTTCAGTCTTTCTACCTCCAGTGGAGCTTCATCATGCTTGTTCCGAGCATGAAGTAGCTCTTCCTAAAGATGTACTAATCTGAGGGCTTCCTCAGTATCTCTTACTCTGAGAGACTCAGTTAACCGATCGTTCTCCCCACTCAGTTTTGCATTCACATCCACTGTGTGAGTATGAGTCTCCTGCAGCCTTGAGAAGTCAACCATCAATTGCTCTAGGGTGAGCTGAAGGTCGAGTTCTCCTGCTGAATCTGAGCTAAGCTTAGGTGCGTGATCAGGAGAAGAGGCAGAAGAACATACCTCATCATCTGCCATCAGGCAGAGGTCATCATACTCATCAACGGAGAAGAGTTCAGGGGACCGGCGTCCTGGGTCATCTGAATCTGAGGAGTCCTCAGCAAGAAATGCTCTCCGGTCTGATGCCCTTAGCTCTCTCTTGGCTCTCCGATCTTCTCGCTCACGAGCACTGAGCTCCGGACAATCATACTGATAATGTCAGGTCTTTTTGCAGCGGCAGCACTGATCTACATCAGAAACAAGTTTCTTGTCATTGTACCTTTTATCATATGACTCCCTCCTGCTCCCTGTTGATCGTTCAGGTTTGGAGCTGGATCTTCTGGGCTCATCATCTCTCCTCCTCTCATCTCTTCGTCGCTCAGGCTCATTGCGATTCCTCCTGGAATCTGAGCCCCTCCTTTCTTCTCTTCGGGGACTCGATCTCCTGGGGCTGGAGTACCTACAATCACGGCTGTCAGTATAAAATTTCCTATACCTTCCGAATCGAGAGTTCAATTTCTTGAAATGCCGCGCCATCAGGCTGTACTCCAAGGCAAGCTCATCCTTGTTCATGTCCTTCAGAGACTTAGAGCCAGAGCAAGCCTCAGGCTCAGGAGTAGCTTTAAGAGCCACACTCTTTTCCTTTTCAGGAGTCTTCTCCTTACTAACTTCATCACTGACAACACCCTTCTTCTTCCTCTTATCGAGGTCGAATTCCAGAGCCTTTAACTCTGAGAATAGGTGAGAGTGAGTAATGTTGGTAAGGTCCTGAGTGTTCTTCAGTAGGATCACTCCTGTGTCCCATCTTTCAGGGAGACAGTTCAGGATTTTAGAAGACACCTCCCTTTTGGGAAACTCCTTCCCAAGGGTTGCTAGCTCGTTCATCATCTTAATGAACCGAGCTTCCATCTGATCGATGGATTCTCCTTCTAACATCCGGAAGGCTTCAAACTTCCTAATTGCAAGATCTCTCTTGTTCTCTTTGATCTTTTCTGATCCCTCACTCATCTCTCTCAGAGCATCCCAGATCTCCTTTGCAGTCCTCAGATGCATGAGCCTGACCGAATTCTCGTAAGAAATGGTGTGGAGTATAATCTTTTTAGCAACATTATCCAGTCCGATTTGCTTAATTTGATCACAATTAAGCGCGGACCTCTCCACTTCTTCATCTCCGGCGGCTGGAACAGGAACATTGCCAGCAACAGGCCAGGTTGGCTGAAGATTCCTCATAAACTTGATCGGACCCTGCTCAATCACCAGATGCATCTGATCATGGATGGAATAGAGATGTGTGAGTACCCTGAATTTCCAATAATCATAATTGTCAATAGAGAATTCAGGAAGATTGCCTTCGAGGCGTTTAGAACCGGATGCCATGATATGCAGTTTTCAGAAATGGGATCTATTCAGTAGACCACCAAAAGTTTCTCCTCAGAAACTGTTGGTAAACAAAGTCAGTGGTCTTTTGAACCACCGCTCTGATACCACTTGTTGGTCCCGAAACGAGTACAATCAGTGTATGGGGGGGAATACACTGATGTCAGATTTTTCTGAAAGACTCAGAAAAATGCTATTACACTCTCAGTCAGGATTCCTGAAATACTCAGTATGCTGAAGGTCCATAGGGACGGTTCAGTAACGAGTCAGATAAGCTGAGTGTGAGTAATGTGCTCGGAAGCTCAGTAGAGATAACAAACCTACTAACTGCTTGGAAGCGAGTCAGTTGGACTACTATCTCAGTGAGCTAGAGTACGTGCGGAAAGTGAGCCCTTAGATTCTACTCGTTTTAGTTTCTGAAAACATTTTCTCTGAACTTGCTTAGTAAACTGGTGGTTAGGGCTGAGTGCACCGTATTAAGATTCAGGATGATTGATTCAGTCCTGAGGATAAAACAATGCAGAATGTTCAGTTTATTATGGTGACAGTTATGATCCTGAACAAAACAGTAAATCAGCACACAAGGATCTTTTTAACGTGGTTCGGAGATAACCAACTCCTACGTCCACGACCTGATTTAACAGGAAGCTATCCTCAAAACCCTGAGGATAGGTGCTTGGTTTTACGTGCCAAGGGACACGAGTAGCCAACTTCCTCTCATAGGAACTGACCCCTGGGCGTTTTACAAGTCCCAGTCCTTCTAACCAACCAATCTCATACCCTGAGTGGTTTGGTATTCTGGTTTCCAACTGAGATAGCTCTAGCAATACAAAACAATGCTAAATATTAGAGATATCGATCTAAGCAAATACAGAGTGAATCCTACTACAACACTAGGGAAATTTAATTGCAGAGTGTTGCTTATAGTATGCTTTGAGAGCTTGTATTCTTGAGAGTTTTCTCTTGGAAATTTCCCGTTATCCTTGAATGGGTGCAAGGCTCTCCATATTTATAGGAAAGATTCAAAATAGATCCGTTGGAGGAGATCTAATCAAATCTTTCCTATTTTGGGGTGGTTGCAGGCTAGAAATATTGTTTGACCTAACTGCCATGCTTATTCTGGCAAGTCTGTCCCATCGCCTGCAACTTTGAGACGCATTAAATGCCGCATTAAATGCTGCGCAGACTCCGTACACATGTGTCTAAAGATCATTAGCTCTCCGTTCTAACGGCTAGTTGACTTTCAGACATTTGTCCTTCCTTGTACATTCAATACTCTGAGTCTCTTGTTAATAACTCAGTCTGAATGTTTATCTTCATTGGAGTCTTACTGACATTCTCTTTGTCTCTTGTTCCATAGCATAAATAACCTTTTTGCCTTGGACTTACATGATTCAGGTGATCTGAACTACAGCCCGAGTCAGGTCTTATGTGTCTTCAGCACAGCCTGATAGATTATTCAGCCCAGTATGTGTAACCTTTTTGCTTTGGACTTATATGGTTCAGATAAACTGAACCGAGGCCTAAGTCAGGTCTTAAGTGCATTCAGCACAACCTGATAGATAACACTTGCTCTTCACTGACTAAGATCTGTCCTGACTATGCTTAGTGTACTCAGTAGAAATATCAGCCAATGGTACATCAGGATTGACTTCAGGACGGATCATCAGTCTTTGATCTTCAGCTTCAGACTCAGGCAATCTTCAGCAAGACTGACTGACTCCTTCAGGATGAATTATACTTCAGACTTCAGTAAATTGGGTCGACTCCAATATTCTTCAGTCTTCAGCAAGTTCCTCCTGTACTGAATTTCTAACCTAACTATTCTGAACTATTTTATCCTGAACATCTGTACTTAGGCAGATTCATCAGGGGTTTTGGGATCTAATCAAAATACTCAGATTATCCCAACAAGTACCAATTGCACTGTTGAGATGAAGGGTCATCTCCAGTTCCTCTCGCATTGTGTATGCATACAACCTTCCAAATGGTTGGAGTACTCTCTTTGACTGCAAATTCACGCATGGACTGTCGAATTGAATAATTCATCACTGCAGTTTGCAATTATTTTTTATCCTTGAAGATCATCCCCGCTTTCAAAACTCCAACATCGTCATCATATGTGAAATCACCATCTGGTATGCCAATTGAATCAATAAGCACATTCTCGTATGATGAGTCAAAAAAAGAAGCTCTCGACAAAGTAGGATGGGCTACAAATTATTGTGGCATATTTGCAGTAGAGTGGACTGGATGTGGTGCAAATTGTTGTGGCATATCCTCATCTGAACACTCTTCATTTGCACATTCATCATCATTTTGATGTTCTTCAGGCTCAGAATCACACAAATCATTAGGGCCAAGACTATCACTGGGATAATTGGTAAAATTAGGAATTTCAGTTTCACTAGCAATGTAAGATGCATACTGATTGTATGCATTTTCCATTGGATCAGGAGATGATCGTGACGATAAGATCATTTCTGCCTCAACAAATAGTTCAATTGATCCAAACCCAGCATTCGGATCAAAAAAGAACTGTAGGTCACGATTACACGTAATAGGGAAAATCTCGGACATATTGTTACCGACATATTTTGCAGACACCTTTAACGAATACTGATTCAAGTCCAAGCCAGTTATCTCAGATAATATACGTAGTAGATCGTGATATTTAGTCCGACGATCAACTCTTTGTAATCCAACAACTACTTCATCACACCTTACAACTATTCCAATATCATTCGAATTCGACATACCTACAAAAAAATTTTAAATTATTTTTTCACAATTTTTTTTTTATTTGAACATGAGCATACAATATTGTAGTTTAGCAAACTGTAATTTCATTTTAATATATCTATATATATAGAAAAACAGAATAGAAGGGTTGTCGTACTTTTCTATTTTAAAATTATAACTTAATTTTAAAGATTTATTTTTTAATTAGAAAAATTAAGAATGTGAAGTATATTTTTTTTATCAGGCTAAAAAAATTAAAAATAACAGTGAGGTAAATTAGTTATGATTATCACAAATTTTAAATAATACTAATGCTAAAGAATTTCTTAGGCACTCTGTTAATGAATACATCTAAATTTTATATATAGGTGATTATTGTGTTTATGTTTTAATTTAGTATGTATTTATTATTCAAAAGTATTTGTTCTTATGATTGCAAAAATTAAATAATATAATAATATTTAAAAAAAAAATTGATACTAAGTTTAGCAAACTTGAACATAAACATGCATTACTGTAGTTTAGCAAACTATAATTTAATATAACTTGAACATAAACATACATTACTGCAGAATATGAACATATATTACTGTAGTTTTCCTAAATCCTATAATTTAATTTTTTATAAAACTTTAATCTGAACACATAAATAAATTTACTGAAATAATAAGAAAAACAAGAAGTACCTTAAGATGTGTAATCCTTCAAAATACGATCCTTGTATGTCTTGAAACTATCGTAAACATCAATCAATCCAACAAAATTACCTAACAACATTAATAACAAAATAAAATTAATAAAGTATATAAATACATAATCAAATATTTTAAATTTAAAAATACTGAAAATATAAAACTCAAAACTTACTTGAACCTGACCTCAATACTCTTCATTTATGTATTCATCTCCATTTTGCATATTTTGTTCTGTTAACTCTCCTTATATACATAAATGAAATGCGTGTATCTGTGATTCACGGGTGGAGGCATGCGCATGGGAATATATTCCCTTTGCTGACAATTTTGGATCCTTGCATATGCATGCATGCATGACTCGCGAATATATTCTCGCTTGCGAAGTGGAGGCAGATGAGCGCGGAGGTGGTGGGACCAGCCCAGTGGGAGGGCGCCAAGACAGATGGCCCCCTCCTGTGCATACCAGATTTGGTTGGAGTATATGTTTTGGTTAAAAAAGAAAAGGAAATAATGATGATTGTGGTTTAAAAAAAAAAAAACATAATGATGAAATGTCATGTCTGGTGGAGTATATGTCGTGTAGTGTGATGAATATTGAAAGTATGGCATATGGTGGCTGATGCCTTCAGTGGGGCCTGCTTCCTTTATCAAAGGGCGCCGTTGGGAGTGGTGCTCCTTTTTAAGAGCGCCATCTGCTACGGCGCTCTTGCTTAAAACATTAAACCCGCCGAAAATCACCACATATTGATAAATAAAAAAAAATACAATATTTAAAAAAAAAAAGCCATGATAATAGGAGTAGTTCATAATATCAATTCTTATGGAGGTAGAGAGTAAAAAATGTGGAAGACACGCGTTATGTAGTGAGAGTAGGGCTCATTACATTGTCCATTTTCCATTGTCGGAAATACCGCCTCTGTTGTAGAACTGTTATTTTCCCGCCCTATAAAATCCCCCTGCTCAATTTTTATTTTTATTTTATTTTTTTATATCTTATTTTTCTGGTGAAGTCAATTGCATCGGATCCCTCTTTTCTCACATTATTTTTCACTAATCTGTAAGGTTTGTTTATTATCAACCCATTATTAATTCCATTTTTTTAAAAACATTATTAATTCCAAATTTAATTTATAAAAAATTTGAGGTAATAAACAGAGTCAATGAGTATGAATCTCCGACAATGTAATCAATAAGTAGGTGTTTTGTTGTTGAAATATTTGTCTGATGATTTTGGTTGACGACCTGCTGAATTTCTTGGTGCAGTTAAAAAGTTGAAGAAATATTAGGAAACAATATGTGTGAATTTGAGCAAAATCCAGCGCTTGTGTGTGAGGATTTTGTTAAAGATGGGCTTAAGATGGAGTTTCTTTGTGCCAATCATGGGTATAATTCTAATTTTTATTTTATTATGAATTATTTTGTGTTTCTTTTAAAAAAAATAAAAAATTTGTTGAACTGCTTTTCCCTCTGAATTTTCAAGATGTTTAATTTTCAGATGCAAGCATTACAAAAGAAGGTGCAAGATCAGGGCTCCTTGTTGTGATGAGATATTTGATTGCAGGCATTGCCATAATGAAGCCAAGGTGTGTGTGTGTTTGTATTATATAATTTTTTATGTAAACATTTTAATGAATTTTGTACAGAAAATTCAAAAAATTTCCCTTGATCTTTTACTTGTTTTTTTTTGACAGAATGCTATCGAAATTAATCCGATTAATCGGCACGATATTCCAAGGCATCAAGTGAAAAGGGTGAGTTTAATCCATTATTATGATTGTAAAATCTCCTATCTGTGTAGATTCTTGATATGTTTGAATTTAAATTGAAATTAAGTCTTTGAAAATCACACTATTGGTGTACATACTTTCATAATCTAGTATATGATCCATTAGTAAAATGTATGTGCTCAAGACAAGATTCATTTGAAGTTTTTTGTTTTCGATTAAATTTTGGCGAATGACCTCGTTCCAATGAGTATACGCGCTTGAATTGCTGAAGAATTGACTAAACTTGCGAATACGTACATTCTGCAGGTCATATGTTCCTTATGTGACACCGAACAAGATGTAAGGCAAACAGATACATTATAATGTACTTTCAAAATTTGGAAGATCAATTCAGCCATTCGTCGATTCAATTCGTGTTGTCTGATTTTCAGGTTCAACAGAATTGCACAAGTTGTGGGGCTTGCATGGGGAATTATTTCTGCAGCAAGTGCAAATTCTTCGACGATGATGTAACCTCTTCATCATAACATTCCCAAAAGTTTTCGTCTGTTTAGTGCACCATCTCAGAAATCTAATACATTTCATCCACATGAATTTAGGTTTCAAAGAAGCAATACCATTGTGATGAATGTGGAATATGCAGGTGAGAGTTGTCATATCCTTCCCGATTTGCACTTTTACGTCTCATGATTGTGATGAGTGTGGGATATGAAGGTAAGAAAAGAGCTAGTATATATATGTTCTCTGATTTATTTTCCATAAATTTCTGCAGAACTGGTGGAAAGGAGAATTTCTTTCACTGCAGCAAGTGTGGTATGACGAGTAAACTTCCTTATTCTCGAATTTTTCCCTAATTTAATTCATTCTTCTAACAAAATACATTGCTTATGATTCCAGGATGCTGCTACGCAACTACACTTAAGGATGCACATAACTGTGTTGAAAGAGCAATGCATCATAATTGTGCCGTTTGCTTTGAGGTAATAACGTTTCTTGTAAGATAAAAACTTGTATGAACCCTGTATTTCGAATCTAAGATCCGTGAACTCCATTGATCATGGAGTCCACACGAACAAGTTCACACAAGTGTTACGCATCATGTAAATGCACTAGGTTAGTAGTTGAGCCATTGCGTCTCTTAAAGTTGTCTCTACGTACTTCCGTTGCAGTTTTTGTTCGACTCAATGAAGAACATTACTGTTTTGCCATGTGGACATACTATACATTTGGAATGTGTCCAACAGATGCAACTTCGACACAGGTGAGCCCTTTCGAACACTGCTGAAAGAAAGATTGACATTTATATATAAAGCAGAAGATTTGTGATTCTGTTTGTTTGAGTTGCAGATATTCGTGTCCCGTTTGCTCCAAGTCAATGTGTGACATGTCAAATGTATGGAAAAAGCTTGACGAAGAGGTACAGATCTATTTATTAGTTCATCATATTATGGTCATCTGATGCAAGAAAATGTTATTTTTATTTAATCCTTTTTTACTTTTGTGCAACAACTGATGGAACAGATTGCCACAACTCCAATGCCAGAGATGTACAAAAATAAGAGGGTAAGAGTGAGTATAGTGAAGCAAAGATTTCATGACCAAAACATTCCACACCTACTTACAGTAAAAACTACCCCCCCTGTCCTACACTTAATGCTACATTTATCCAAAAATTATATCCTACACTTAATATTATACTTTCAAAAAAAGGTATTAGATATATGTGTATCTCTTTAACTTTCACGTGATTCAATTCATTATTCCCCTTTCAAAATGCAATTTTATATAATAACATAACCCACTATTCAATTTCAAAAAGTAATTTTATATATTAAACAACGTACACGTAAAACTCATGTCAAAGAGTAAATGTAGCAATAAGTGTGGAACGGAGGGAGTATACTTACAAACTAATTCTTTTTAGTAAAAAACCTAATATCACATATTGTAGTACATGGTGATACAAGTTTTTACATATTTCAAGTGATTGATCCCTGGAATAATGATTTTCAATTAATAGGTCTGGATACTATGCAATGACTGCGAGGGAATGTCTGAAGTGAGATTCCACATTGTTGGCTACAAATGCTTGGGCTGCAACTCTTATAACACTAGACAAATTCAAGGGAGCCCCAACTCCTCATGCTCGTCTAGAGTTGTCGATGCTTTGATGATTTCTGATCGATGATAAATCTTTGAGACGGACTAATGCTTCTCAGGGATGTGTATGCAAATTAGGTGAAAGACTCAATTCCACATGTCTTTGAAAGACCTTAACTTTAATTCAGATCTGAGGAACACTATCTTCTGCCCAAATTAACCTACTTTTGCTCCTTTTAATGTACACTTTCCAAATAAACTACAAGCAGTGGGGAAATAAAGAAGAATCTCTGTGGATTATAGAATATATTCTCCAGTTAAGGAGCAGATTTATCCAATGCTTTTTCTTTTTATGCGCCTATTCATTTCTATCATGCTTTTACAACAGAAGTTGAAACCTGAAATACAAGATTGAACTAATGTTCCATTTCATCCTAAAACATTTATACTATGAATTACCTTCAATGTTATTGGGTAATTTGGATTGAATTATAATCCAAGCTCCTGAAGCAAGCCTGTTTGGCAAAAAGTCAAAAAGAAGACTTTAAATCTCAATATAAACATAAAAACAGAGTTGAATCTAGTAGTTATGTGATTGGTAACATTGAAAGCAGTTGGAACTCAACTTTCTTCGATTTTGATCGCATTTTCCTTATCACTTGTCGTCGAAGAATCAGCCTTGCAAGAAGATTGTCTGAGAGTTGGTAAGTCTTCCTTGATTGTGCTCGTTTCAGCTGTACTCCCATACAAGGAATGTTTATCTTTCAATCTTATGCCCATTGAACAACTGGATTTAACCTCTCCCAACAATAAGGGAAACTTATGATCTTTCACGGAAATTGAACCACAAGAGATTAGTTGCATTATTGAATTTGCAACCTTAAGCTTCGTTCTTGATGGGATTCGACAACCCTCTTCTTCAAGAATCCTTCTTATATCAGCTCTAACTAGAGATTGCAATGTATCAGTTCCACCACTTAATGGTGGAGCAGCAGGGGCCGAAACCTCGTCTTTATCCTGAGAAACCTGGTTTTCATTAGGTTCTGATAAACCATCATCAGTTGAGACACCTATTGTACACATACTTCGTCTTCCAATGACTCTGTTGTCTTTCTCCTTGGTCACAGAGGAAGCATTAGCAGGACCATCTCCTTTGTTGTATTCTGTTAAGCTTAAAGAACCACCGAGAGTTGATTTTTTCTGAACAATGGATTCTGGGGACATAGCCGATGAGCAAGGACGTTGAAGTAGAGGAGATAGCTCATCGTCCCGATAACCTTTCGTAGCTCTGGCATTGGAGCTAGATGGTGAAGGAGATCCCTCTTTGTTTCTGAAAGATGGTGGTTCTGGTGGGGCTTTATGAGTCTGAGATATGGAAGTCCGAGCAGGATTAAAGCGACCTAAGAAACAAGATAGATTAGTTCTCTGAAAATCAGTTTACATTAATATTCCCTGCAATTTCTGGGAATATATAAGCGCAACATACATCCATCAAGACTCATACAGCTTGCACATTAAGCTAAACAACTTAAAGAAATTGATATCATATTACCAGGATTAGATTCTTCAAAGAGCTCTGTGCCCTTGAGGATATAGTCATTTCCATGAGCTGGATGAATCACATCATCATCACAAAGATCATGCCATACATAACCATTTTTGTAACTTCTGCATCGGTACATAATAATCACAACGATTTAGTTCAGTAAGCAAAAGAAAGGAGCCAACATTGAACAAGAGAATCAAATAGAAAGTCCATATGCGTTGATAATTTTCACCTTTTGCAGGACCAAGAGTACATTGAACCAATGCCTCTGCCTCTCATAACATTGAGCCTTTCAATCACATCTTCGAAAAAGAAATGCAGATTTCAGAATACATAAATGTTTGAAGAATTCACTTAAGTAAAATGTATGCTACCTCTCAAGTAAAGACGATCATCAGAGGACGATAGAGGTACTTCCATGAAATGCGGATGATCAAGTTGTTGATTTCTACATAGATAATAAACAACCGGCACTTTGCGAGCATCATGATACTGCTGCTGGTGATTATAGTGATGATTATAGTGATATTTGGGCGATTTCTCAGTCCATACTTTTGCCCTTTCTGGACTTACCTGCCTATATTTATTCATTCTCCCCTCCATTTAGAACCTTCAAAATCTAAATTCCCTCAACAAAAAATCATTTTATCCAGAACCAAATTATTCTTCTCAGACTGAATAGAAACTCACTTACATACAGTTTGCTGAATAGATAGGAGAGCGCAGACAAAATCTGAGAGAAATAGCAAACATCGCATGAATTAATACGAGCAAATCAAATCCAATTCCAGATTGGAAAACTGAATCCCCGCTGCACTAATCACGACGAAATCACGTTAGCGAATCATTCCTACACCATTGATTCAGGAAAGAAAACGCGTAAACCTGGGAGAAAAGGAAACCAACGAAGAGCAAATACATAGATGCTAAACCTGGTGAAGTAGAGCCAATTCAGGGTATAGTATATACACACGCAATCACACGTTCTTCATGGATTATATAGATATATGTAGGGAAAATCCGTACCTCATCAGCCAGCCAGCCAGAATGGAAATCGACGAGTGGAGAGTGTATCAAATCATGGAAATGGGAGAGTGGAGAAGAAAGGAAAAAGCGAATTTTGCAGAGTTTGGTATGGGTGCCGGGCTTCGAGGGGAAGAGGCGTTCATCTTCGTAAATGCTGATTGGTTTTAGCTGCTTTTTGGGCGGGTTTGTTTGATTCGGGCTTTTCTTGGGTTTTATAGTGGGCCACGCCATTTCCCAATCTAACCACGCTGTTTTAGAGATGTGTGACCCTACCCCTTAAATTTTCTGTTTCACATTCTACACAGAGTTGTTTATAAAAATAGGGACAAAACTATTTTGCGACATTATATTTTAACTTTTTCAAATTGTTTAAAAAAAAAAAATCTACGAAATGATGATCAATTGCTCTAATTGAATGTTCTTGTGGCTTTGATCTCTAATACTTGATCAACACTTTTGTTGGAATAATTCATAAAGGAAATGATCTAAGATATAGAGATATGCTTAGAGAGAAAAAGTGTAATATATGATCTCTTATAATTTAGGAGGTGGAATCCTTTCTTTGAGTACAAAATGACCTATTTATAGACTTGCATGTGGTGACGTGACACTTAATTAAGCTAATTGGTCTAATGAGTTGACATGTGTCCTAACACTTATCATTCTTAGAGCTTAAACACAATTAATGAGTCTGTAATGACTAAACAACCCTTTGGCGTGGTCACCTCTCCCTCTGGGGTGCTCTTGGTGTCCAGGTGAGTAGCTGAGACTTGGGATTCGACAACTGTTTGGGCATTTTTGACTAGGGGCGAGCAACCTCTGGTTGAGAATCTTCCTATGTTGCTCGCCTCTCTTCTTGGTGGTTAGCGAGCAGCTTTGCTCACTCCTCTTCTCCGGGTAGGCGTGTAGCCTTGCTCGCCTTTTTTGAGGTGGAACTAGTAGATATGTTGACTCAACTCTTACCTGCTCGCCCTTAACTCAATTGTGCTTGTGACATTATTATCTTGATTATGGTATGTTCGCCTTTAATTTGTGGGTGTCGGATCTTCTATCAACAATTGCCTCCAACTCATCCTTTGACTTGTCTTCAAGTTAAAGGTCGAGCTGGATGAATTCTGAGTGTCTGTGTACTCTGGGCGAGCAGCTTTGCTTTGAGGAATTACTTGCATTATGACTTTGAGTACGAGGTGGGCACAATAATGGTGGTGGGCACAAGGTGAATAGAGGATGGTGGTGGCGTAGAATACGAAGTGGTGCCTCGATTTGTGTGCCCATCAGTCACACGAAAAATGCGCCAATTAATTTTAATTCAAAAGTATTTGCCAATTAGTCCCTTTATTATTTTCTTATTCTCTTTTGGACTTTTCCCATCATATAAATACTAAATAGTCTTTTTGTCATATTCTTCTCTTTTCTTTTTCATTTTCATCGTCTTCAAGCTTTCATCCGTTTTTGCATTCGAACAGTTTCCGACGACCCTCCAACTTCGCGATTGTGATCTTGGACTTCATTTCTCCACCTCTTCAAGGTAATCCCCGTAATTATCTCTTGTTTTTAACTTTCAATTTAAAACTTTTAGGTTTCTCCGTTGAATTTCTTGGTTTATTTCTTTGGTTTTATCGCTTCTCACCGGATTTTGGGACTTCTTCGGAATATGGTTTGGTTTCTGTTGTCTTTCCAGTTCGTATAGGGGGAAAACAATTAGACTTAGAACATTGCCTTCAATCTTGTCTTCATCTTATTCAAGCCGGACGGTTTCCAATAGAAATCCGGGCAAAAGGCCCACGGTAGGAATCCGGGCAAAAGGCCCACGGTTTCCAATCGGAATCAGTGTACCTTTAGGAATTGAATTTCGAGGCAGCCTCTGTTGCTCGATCTCTAGAAAAGGAAGAAGTCCAACCATCAGGCAAGCAAGATGTAGAGTAGCTTGTTGCTCGCCTAGATGGGGGTGATAATATTCCCATCGAAATTGCATCTTCCAGCAAGGACGAGGAGGTCACCTTGGAATATCTTGAGTCGATCAACTTTTTGAGGTTGTATATGACAGAGAAAAATATTCAGGAGGGCGTCGAGCAGGAGTTTGACTGGGATGGGTAATATGACTGTTATGCGAGCAACTTTTTTACTCCTGCTCACCACTTTCGGGACGCAGATAAGTCTACGGACTACAAGTCGAGCTCCATTCGGAGTGTAATCTCAAAGGACTTCATGGACTACATAAGGAGGGACTACAAGATCCTTTGTGACATTACCATGTACGCACCCAAGAGAACGAGAAGACTAATCGCCGCCCTATCAGACTGACCATGACCAACATGCACACTTTATATGACGGGGTCACGCTCCCACTGCATCCACTTATTGGTCGCTTCTTAGAGGAGACCAATCTAGCTATCACGTAACTCACCCCCAATGCGTGGAGTAGCCTACTCGTCTTCTTCACTTAGTTCTCTCTCGAGAAGTATAAGAATCGGTTGACCCCCGCTGAGATAAATTATGTCCTCTGCATCACTAATTGCGCAGTGGAGGGCAAAGAGTACTACTACCTTAAGGCAAGAACAGACCTGAAGTACATGAAGGTGTGCCTAACAAGATTCGAGGCTGGAAGGAACAATTCTTCTTCATAGGTGGTGATTGGCGAGCTCCAGACAACACGGAAGGTCGTGAGGGACGTATTATATCCCACACTGAATTTGGCAAACTGCAGCATATGGTGAGCAAGACTTATCTTAATAGGTTTAATCTTCTCTTGCAGGCCCATCTACCAAACGTCGGAAGAAGTAGGGGATTTTCGAGGAGTTTAAGTTCACCCTCATATTAGTGTGCCCCCGGAACAAGAGGGACTAGACAATTGAATACTTGAGCAAGCTGAGTTGTAGGCGAGCATCGGGGGTACTCACTACTCCTCATCATCTCACTGCTCAAGTTGCTCGCGCTCTTGGTAGAGTGTGACTTTAATGTGAAGAGTTTCAATTAAGATTTCTTGAGATATTCACAACTAATTCATGTTAGTCCTATGTTCGCAACTGAGGAGGTTACTATCACGATACCCCCTGCCTTTCGTGTCTTGAATGACAGGGTTCGTAAAATAGCACAGACGAAGAAGGATCACCCCTCACTGGTGTTGGCTGCCCAAAAGAAACATGGTGCTGGGAGCTCGACTGCTTGCCCAACTCCAGCTCCTCGCAGTGAAAATCACGAGGATCAAAAAGTTCCATCCTCCTCACCCTCTGGCTCTGCTCACCATTTGCAAAGAGGTAATGGTTCTCGAGTAGGCTGTGACGAGGAGCTCCAGCCAAAAGGCGAAAAGCACGCGAGCATCTGGCTCTAGGCAATTGGGGCGAACAAAATTTGTGGAGCGCGCAGATCTTGATGTTGTTGCCTCTTCAACTCCAACTGCACCGCCCGCCATTCTCTCTTGCTCAACTGATTGACGTCACCCACTCTGGGTGGGATCCTACTCATGCTACAGAGTAAGTACCATCTAACATTTTTAATTTTTAATGAGAACTTTTAACAAGTCAATGTTGCTCGCCATCAATAGGTACGATCTGACTCGTTATCCCACAAGGTGCGAAGTGGTGCTATCTCGTTCGCCCTCTAACATT
The DNA here is from genome assembly GCA_026898435.1 of Prunella vulgaris. NCBI lineage: Eukaryota > Viridiplantae > Streptophyta > Magnoliopsida > Lamiales > Lamiaceae > Prunella > Prunella vulgaris. The sequence goes on along the minus strand of JAPKLY010000778.1, from coordinate 50,503 downwards.
GGTGAGCTGCAAGGTTCCATCCGAAAGGCTGCAGAGGCAGTTGCTCGCTACCGGACTCAGGCCCAAGAAGCCAACGTTCTCCACCAGACCCTCTCCAACAACTTTCATCTAGCGATGCACTACTCCAGTGGGGAACTCATTGCGGACTAACACTCCTTGGACCAGGTTTCTTTCCTGGAGCGATCCAATGCAATGCTCGCGAACACGGCCATCAAGGCGGGAAAGTAGCTTAAAGAGGCGAAGAAGAAGGCTTAAGACTGTGAGGCCAAGGCTAAGGCTGCACTAGAGGGAGAGAAGACTGTCATCCAAAGCTTGTAGAAAGCCAAAGAGGTGGCTACTTGCCTCAGACAAGAGTTGGCCCAAGTTTGTGCGCGAGTAGCCCAAAAAACGGCTGACTAACTTCAAGAGAAGCTGCAAGTAAATTCCAGGAAGAGCACGCTGAGTGCTCGTCCACTGTTGCTGTCGCCGAGATTCATGGAGAGTCCGCAGACTTTGGCTTTACTCTGTGCATTTGCAAAAAATCTTCGTGCATATAGGTATGCCGTTGACCACAATGAGGATATTTGTGAGTCCTTGAAGAAAAAGTTTGTTGAGTTTGTTACTTCAAGGCCTCCCAAGGACGGTACGGTGGCAGATGTGGGCGATTTAGCTAATTTTGGGGTGGATTGAGCATCTTTCCCCCATGAGTGAAGATCATTGGGGATTCTTATCCCCAATTGAGGTGGGCGAGCAAGAGGATGCTATGATCGATATTGACAACTTTTCTCCTATTGAAAACCTGCCTACACTTTCTCCTCCAACAGGCGAGCAGCATGTTCCTCCCCCTAGTGGCGAAAACCCCATTCCAATGAGCCAGTAGTTAGGGGGCAAGCAGTGAGCTAGGGTGATCAGCTTTTACTTATGCTTTTTTCCTTCTGCTTTTCATTTTAAGGCTTTTATGTATGTTCGCCTAGAATGGGCACCCTTTTTGTACTCAATTTTTAAAACTAATGAAATATTTTCCCTTATTCGATTGCAAATTTACTTTTCTAGTGTTGTCGTTTTATGTATATGTTGCTCACTTGTTATGGTGTCTGTTTAGCCCGTCTTATTGTCAATGTTTAGACCGCGAGCTTACACTTTAGAATTTTTTTATGGGCTTTTCTTGCGAGTAGCAAAGCCTTAGTATATCCTTTTTGGGGCTTATTGAGAGTGGGAGCTTTTTGAAGGATTAATTTCCTTACTTTTCCTCCTTGTAGGGTTGTTCGCCTCGAGCTTAACAACAACACATTGAAGTACCTTGTGCTATTTAGCAATTGTCCTACAACTTGTACTTGTAAAATCTTTGATATAATTTACACCTCAAGCTGATAAAAATACCCTTAATCAATGTACAAAGCAATGTTGCTTGCCCAAATCACTATGCACCACTGTTTTCAGAACCGGACTGAACCGGCCGGTTCAACCGGTTAAACCGGGAACCGGTCACGGAACCGGTCCGATTACACCCAAAAAACCATTTTTACGGTTGAATCGGTCAAACCCGGTCAGAACCGCTCTAAACCGGTCATAACTGCTAAAAATCGGCCAGAACCGGTCGAACCGGCTATATTTTTAAAAATATATTAATATTTATTTTTTTTACATATTTTTATTTGTCTTCTTAATCCTAATTAAACCAAAAGCCAAAACCTTAATTTCCACAAAAAAATATTCTTAACTGCTGCAAAACTAAAAAGAAATTAAAGAAAACCTACTTTGATTGAGTTATTTTGTATCTTTTGTATTTTGTGGTGTTATTTTATGACTCTATTGTAGTTATTTAATTTTATAAGTGAATATTTATTTTATTTAACATAGAAAATATTAAAAAATAAGTATAAATTATTTTAACGGTTGAACCGCCGATCCAACCGGTTGGACCGGTTGAACCGTGAACCGGTGCCTTATCCGGTTTGGTCACCGGTCCGGTTATGAAAATACTGCTATGCACTATTCAAATATATATCTCTACTTTTGGCGTCCACCTCTGTTTTGCTCACTCAAATACATCGATATCCTGCTCGCCACACAAGCACATCCTTGGCGAGTAAGAATCACTTCTGATCTAAAAAAAAAATTTGATAAAATTTCTTGAGGTGAGCTGCACTCCAAGTGTAGGATGAAGGGTTTCCTTATATGTCCTCCAGGTCATAAGTCTCATTTGTCCAGCTGTTCGTTATCCTGAAGGGTCCTTCGCAATTTTGTCCAAACACCCTTGAAGGCGTGGCAAGCAACTTTCTCATTACCAAATCTCTGACCTTGAATCTTTTATATTTTATATGTGAATTGTAGTATTTTTCTGCTCTCTGTTTGTACGCAACATTCTCCAATTCAGGTGTTGTTCGTACTTCTTCTATCAGATCCTTTTCGAATTTCATTGCTTCATCATTTAATTCTTCATCGTAATTCGTGACCCTCAGGTTTTATTCTAAACCTCCACTGGGATGACTACTTCTACTCCAAAAGCTAGAGTAAACAGAGTTTCTCCTGTATTGGTCTTGTTGGATGTTCTGTACGACCATAGTACTTCTGGTAATTCTTCCGCCAAACTCTCTTTTCTATTTGTGAGTCGGACCTTCAGGGTGTTTCAGAATTTTGTTGACTGTCTCAACCTGTCCATTTGACTGAGAATGGTATGGAGTGGAATATTATTTTCTGATGTGCCATGACGTACAGAAATCCCTCAGCTTTTCAACATTAAATTGTTTCCGTTATCAGTTACTATTGACTGTGGCAGGTCAAATTTACAAACAATGCTTTTCCAGATGAAGCTAATCAATTTTTCCTGATTGATTGTTGCTAATGCTTCCGCCTCGGTCCATTTCGTATAGTAATCCATAGCCAGTACTGCAAATTTGATATTTCCTTTTTTTTGGGGGGAGGTCCAATTATATCGATCCCCCACTTCGCGAAGGGCCACGGGTTATATACAGATTTTAACTCTTGAGCTGGAATATGAATGTTTGGGGCAAATTGCTGGCATTTATAACACTTTTTAGCATATCTGATGGCATCCTTCCGTAATGTTGCCAATAATAGCCTTGCCTAATTGTCTAGTAGGCTAAAGCTTGCCCCGCAGCGTGACTTCCACTGACCTCTTCATGAATTTCTTTGAGTACCGTTTGTCCTTCTCCCGGAGATAATAATTTAAGTAGTGGTAGAGAGATCCCTCTCTTGTACAGTTGGTCTTCGATGAGGGTGTACCTAGCATTCTGTTTGACCAATTGGCTAGCAGCCCAAGTATCCTCAAGCTTACTTCCATTGGCTAAGTATTTCTTGATGGGTGCTCTCCAATCATTCTTTGCCTCCTGCCCTCATTCAATGTTTAGTTTATGTAATCAAACGTTAAAGAATTGGTGATCCTTGTGATTGTGACTTGTCTGATATATCTGTTGTTCCATGATTTGTTGCTAGTCGGGCTAGGGTATCTGCTTAGGTGTTCTCGAGATGGGGTATTTGTTCGATAAAGACTTGTTCGAACTTGGAGATCAGGTTTTCTACTATCTTCGGATAGAGGATCATCTGTTGGACTTTTGCCTCATATTCTCCCCGAACTTGAAATATTATTAGTTGGAAATCTTCGAAAATCTATAATTTGGTTACCCTACAGCTAATGATAGCCTGAGTCCTGCAATTAGCGCTTCATATTCTGCCTTGTTGTTGGTGGCCATGAACTCGAATCTGATGGAAGAGGTAAAGACTTGTCTGTCTGGACTGATCAGGACCACACCTGCCCCTGCTACAGTGTTGGTTATTGAGCCATCAATGTATAGGTGCCAGGGATTTATACGCCTCCTTGCCAGATCTTTAGGGTAAGTTAGCTCCACAATGAAATCTGCTAGAGCTTGCCCTTTGATCACTGTTCGATGTGCGTATGTTATTGCGTATTGGATTATATCCAAAGACCATTTTAATAGACATCCTATAGTGTCGGGTCTATGCAGAATTTGCCTTAGTGGGAAGGTGGTTAGGACCTCCACTGGATGCTCATCACCAGGGCATATGCCAGCTTCTCCGTCGTGGTGTATCGTGTCTCCACATCATGAAGGGCTTGGCTGATGTAATATATAGATAGGTGGAACTTTCCTTCTACACAAACCAATACTGAGCTAATGGCTACTTCGATGGCGGCCAAGTACAGGTAGAGTTTTTCACCGGGGACTGGTTTGGATAGTATTTGCAAATTACTTAAGTATTCTTTTTATTTGCTCAAAGGCTCTTTGGCACGTCTCCATCAATGGAAAATCATCTTTCTTCTTAACTTTGATGGCCTCAAAGAATGGTCCATTCTGGTCTCCTTATTGGGATATGAATCTGTAGAGAGCTGCGAGGCATCCGGGTCAAACATTGAACTTTTTTCACTGAGTCTGGTGCGGCCATATCCATTATGCATTTCACCTGAGAGGGGTTGACTTCTATTCCACGTTGGCTTACCAGGTGTCCTAATAACTTCATTGAGTGTACTCCAAAGCTACTTTTCTTGAGGTTTAACTTCATGTAGTATGATCTCATTATTTCAAAAGCCTGCGCCAGTGTTCTAAGTGGTTTCTTTCCTTGTGCTCTTGATGACTATATCATCGACGTAGACCTTCATAGTGTGTCCTATGTGTTGATCAAACATCTTGTTGACCAACCTCTGGTAGGTGGCACCAGCGTTAATGAAACCAAACGGCATCCGGGTTAAGCAATACACATTCTTATTGGTGTAGAACGTTGTGTGTTCATGGTCCTCCGGGTGCATGACTATCTGATAATATCCTGCAAAAGCATCCATGAAGGTCATCAGCTCATGCCCTGCGGTGTTGTCCACCAACTTGTTGATGTGAGAGAGTGGAAAGTTATCTTTAGGGCATGTCGTATTCATATCTGCGAAGTCGTTGCACAGCCATGAACCGTTGGGTTTGTGGACCAACACGAGGTTTGCCACCCATTGCGGACATAAGACCTCTTGTATAAGTTTGTTGTCCAATAGCTTCTTGACCTCTACTGTGAGTGCTTTGTATTTGTCGGGATTGTATTTTCTCTACTTTTGGTGCACATGTCTCTTCTTGGGGTCTATGTCGAGACGATGGCATGCATGTTCCAGAGGTGTCCCCCTCATATCTTCATGGGACCATGCAAAGACGTCTAAGTTCTCCCTAAGGAACTTTTCCATCTCCGACCTGTAGGGTTCGAGTAGTTCGTAGCCTATAAACAGTTCCAACTCGTCTTTGTTGGGGTCCACTTTTATGGTTCTCAACTCCTCGACGAGAGTTGCTCTCTTCTTTTTGTTCTACCATCTGGGATCATGGACTGCGCCCTCTAGGTCCAACTCTTCTTCATCCATCCATCTGGGGCTCATACCCAATATGGGGCTTTAGATCGTCTTGTCCTTTGACGGTGTTTGCGACAGCTAGAGCGGGATCAGGTCTTGAATCGTCCAGTGTTAACTGTGGGTTATCTTGGGGTACGACATCAATCTCCATGTTGTGGGCTTGTTGTGAGTCTTCTTGCATCCTCTGGCCACCTCCCTCATTTTTCTGTTGTTGGTCAGCTCCATAGGCTTTGCTTCCATCGGGATGATGTCTAGTTTACTGGGTTCTCTTGGTAGATGTTGTGGTTCTTCTTCAAATACTAACACCTGGGTGATGAGCTTTTTAATCATCAGCAAGCACTCTCTAGCCTTTTTCTAATCGCTTTTCATTGTACCTGCACCTTTTGGTGTTGGAAATTTTACACAATAATAATATGTTGAACATGCATCTTTGAATTCCGAAATAAACGGGTGGTTGAGGAACCCATTTTAAAAGGACTGCTGATCTACAACTATGAAATCTATCAAACTAGTCAGTTTCTTTTTTGGGACTTTGATCGATACAAGTTCGACCAAAAGTCTTATCATGCCTAGAGGAATAGTTACAACTTCTCCGAACCCCACTATTCTATGATTACAGTCTTCAATGTCCACTAACTACTCTAGTGTCTTCTTGAAAAGTATGTTTGTGCATGATCTAGTGTCCATTAGCAGCCGGTGGACCTTCGTATTCATGATATTGGTGCTGATGACCAATGAGTTGTTATGGGGAGTCAGAATCTCTTCTAGGTCTACTTGGGAGAATGTCAGTTCTGCGGTCGACTTTGTGCTGGAGCCAATTTCCTTAACTTCGTTGATAGTCTGAATTTTTACTTTTTTTCTATCTCTTGGATGGGGGTGGTCTCTCATCAGTCATTCCTCTTGCTGGTCCCATTTCCTCCAATACCAGTATTTCTCTGTTTGGTTCCTGATGTGGTGGAGGTGCTGGTGGTCCCCTCCTTGCTTGTCGGTTGGGCCTGTGGTCCTCTTCATCATCATCATCCTCATCTGACTATTACCTATTCACAAGCCTCTGCCTCTTTCCTAGTGCCTTATTTACGAACTCTGTAAGCTTGTCATCCTCATAAAATTTCCAAATCTGCTTCAGCAGATCTCGACATTTGCTCGTGAAGTGGTCGATGCTTTGATGGTAGGCACAATATTTTTTGGATTAAGCTTATTCTTGTCCTATCAAATCCTCCGGGGAGCTAAAAGTATATCCCTATCCATCATAGTTGTATATACCTGTTCCACAGATATTGTCAACACCTGGTTCAATTTCACCTTATATTCGGCTCCATCGGCAAAAGATTTCAAGTTCTTTGGGGACGTATACCCTTCTCCGGACTTTTTCCCATTCTTTTTCCCTTCAGCATCCCTACCTAACTCCCTCTGTAGGGCCTCTTGCATCGTCACATATACTTCTGTCTTGTAGCAGAACTCAACGTATGTCTTGGAACACGATAAATGCATCTCCTTCCAGAGGTCTATGCCTTTCTTTAGCCTGACCATAATAACTACAATCATCGTATCTTCACTCATAGGTTGTCTTTCCAACAGAATCTTATCAAATCTCTCCAGATAACTGTTGATCTATTTCTTCTGCCCCCTGTGTAATATTTGCCAACTTGTGCTTTTGGGTCAGATAAGTTCCGTATCCAGAGAAGTGTGATAGAAACTCTCGGTGAGCTGTCCATAGGACTGGATAGATCCCGGAGCTAAGAATGAATACCATCTATAGGCTCTATCTCCAAGGATCAAGTGGAAGTTCTTGCACTGGGTAGCATCAGATGCCCCCCATTGATATCATGAAGTCTGTATACTTCAATATGTGGACTTTGAGATCTGACTCTCCTTCATACAATGCCATGGTCGGGAACTGTATCGGCTCTGTTAAGATAGTTGTAGATAAGGGAGACAATGGCAAGGATGTCATACTTACTTCCTTATACTTGCTCGCCACTTTCTCGTGCAAGTTCTTTACTGCTCACCTCAATTTTTCAATCTTTCTTAGAGATGATTCCCCTATTCGAGGCTGCTTTCCCGCAAGCAGCTTCCTACAGTCCCTCATTTCAGGAAATCTTCCTCGGTGGTCTTTGTAGGTTGCTCGCTCCATGTGGGCCCAGCCTATCAGTTGCTTGGCACCTCAACCTCTCCTGCACTGGTCTCCTTGGAGTGGGCATCTCTGATTTTGCCTCTTGGTCACATGGGTGAGTAGTTTTTGTTCATCCCCCAGTAGACGAATTTCCCAGCCTCTCTCGAAGGCTCACTCTCGATCGTCCATGGCTGGATTGTCCATGCTCGCTTTCTGCTCACCGCCCTTGGGGCCTGAGCCAATCACTGAGCTTTTGATTCTCTTTAAGATCTGGCTGGTGTGCTCACCCACTGCTCATTTTTTGTTCCTGAGTTTGATGTGTTGCCTTTGTCTGCTCGCGAACAGTATCTTTTCTAGTCTCTGTGGGACAACTTGTATCATTGGTGGGTGAGCAGTCTGAGCTTGTTGTCTATGAATCTTCATTATTACCGTGATCACCCACTTGATGTCCTCTGGTGTTTTTAGAATGGACTTGAGTGTTGCCTAAATTTGAGGCTCCGATGGTGCCAAGGGAAGTGGTGTTAGCTGTGAGGGACCAACTCCAACATGATGTCTCCACGTATTCCTTCCTCGCCACCTTTTGGTGGTCAATGTGGAGTGTGACTCGTCATGTGACATCTTTTGTGTTTGTCCCATTTTTTAGATTTCCAGTTTTGGGGATAAGTTTTCCTTTGACCTCACTTCAGTTAGTCTTGTAGATAAAAACCTAGATTCCAAGGCCAGTTTCAACCTTCAAGTCATTTTCTTCAATTTCCCAATTTTGGTTTAAAAGGATAAATGCTCTTGAATCCCCACCTTTTCTAGCTATACATGTAGAGGGTTATGACCCTTTGCATGCGTGTGATTAAAGATAAGAATTCATGCAATACGTTAGGGTGGTTCAACCTTCAAGATTTTCCAACTTCTTCCTCAATACGTTCTTCACAAACCGAAGGTTAGAACCCTTCCTCTAGCGCCAAAAATGTTGACCAAATGCTCTAATTAAAATGTTTATGTGGCTTCGATCTCTAATACTTGATCAACACTTTTGCTAGAATAATTTGTAAAGGAAATAATTTAAGATATAGAGATATATTATTGGGAAATAGATGAAGAATATTTTGATTTAATCCCAAAACCCCTTAGAATAAATGTAAAGTAGTTGCAAATAAGTTTGAAAAATAGCTAACTATTATGAGGCTGTATTACTTTAACAGGCTAGTTCGACAGGCAACAGACCATTTGAAGATAAATAAGAATTCACCCGTGAAGATCAACTGCCATGATGCCTATTTAGTAAATACAACCACCAAAGGAAGAGCTCACCTCAGAAGACTAAGTACAACTAACCTGAGGTACTCAGAAGAGTTGCAACCCCGCTGTGAAGAAGTCACCTGAAGTCTTAAATGCTTCTACAATTTGATAAGGTAGTTGCAACACTTAATGAAGTGTTAAATGCAACAAAAGAAATGTTCCAAGTCACCTGAAGAAGTGACAGTGGACTTGAAAAGAGTTGTTTGACTGGTCTGAAAACATTCAGACCTAAACAAATGAGAAGTTGACACTTATGTACGGACCTGACACAAAGCTGATTAACCTGACAGTACCAAAGTCAGAAGCAACCAACAACCTAGGATGACACAAATTACAAAGGCCACTGCATTAATTCCAAGCAAGTATTTAATGAGCTATCACTAATTAATGCTTGGGATTGACTACATGAAGATTTGAAAAACGTTAGTTTACCAAAATAGCATGGTTTGAAAACATTCTCTCCAATGAACAGTTTTCAAATTATGTCTATAAATACAGAGGTTGAAGATGAAGAGTATCACAGGAAACACTCAAGCCTTCAAGAACTCAAGCATTCAACTTTCAAAGCACTCGAAAATCCTATAGTTTCCCAAGTGTTTTCATATTTAGAATTCAGCACTGTATATTAGGCTCACATTGTAATATCCTAAAAGCTTACTTAGATAGTCCAAGCCCAGAAAATATTCTTCATTGTAAAGGGCTGTCTCAAATCAAGTTGGAACCCTTCGAAGCCATTAACAATACAAGAAAACATAAATTTACTAACGAATTTTACCAATTGATGTCATCCATTAGTAAATATAAACTGACTAACAACAGAATAGAAATGAATTTCATATTTTAAGTTCTATAACTGATTTACCAACAATTTAGCAACAAAAATTTACAAACAAGTTTAATTTGTAGGCAATTATGCCGCACATTTTTTCCGCCAACTTTACCAACTATTTACCAACAAATTATTAACGAAATGTACCAACTGAGATATGTAGTCGGTAATATTTGTTGGAAAAGAAAATATTGCATTCCCAACCAAAATATCTATTAGTAAATCTCAACGAGTTTATCGTGTGTTGGTATATAGTAACAAATTTTCCATCCATTGTTAATTACTAATAAATTATCAATTAGTTGGTAATTACTAATAGATTTATCAGTTTGTAAATACTAATAAACACAAATATGTTGGCAAAATGCCTAGTGATATCATCTGATGACTAATACAAACAATATAACAACATATTAGAAATGAATTTATATTTCAAATTTAATAATACCTTTACCAACAGGATAGTAACAAACTAAGAAACATATTTCTTTATGGTTATTAACAGAATTTACTAACTCGTTCTCATTGTTAATAATATTTGTTGAAAATAAATGCATTGTATCCCTAACCAAAAATCTATTAGTAATTTTTAACTATATCGTGATGTGTTAGTATGTACTAACAAATTATCACTTGTTGGTATTTATCAATGAATTATCAATTAGTTGATAATTTATTAATGAATTTGTCGATTTGTAGTTACTAATGAAACAAACGTGTTGATAAATACTAACAAAATTATATAATTAACTGCATTTATTGACAATCTTCAATAATTTTGCACTATGGTTGGTAATTACTAATGAATGTATTGATTTGTAATTAGTAATGGACATATATATATATATTTTGGTAAATACTAATAATTGATATTATAATTTATAGTTAATTTACTTTTTTTTTACTAGCTAATTGCCAAATAAATTATAGAAGTCATTGTAATTAAAATTTATTAATGTTAATATTTTATCAATTGTTTTACTTTGTTGAAGTTTTTAATGAATATAAAAATAAATATATAGGTGAATTTCAATAACTTTATGATATGCTTAACTATAATTATATGTACTTAGGCTATAATTATTAATAAACTAAAGATCTTTTTAATAAATTTGATCATAAAAATAAAATAAACTTTAAAATATTGATTGATTATAAAAGTTTGTGTTATATAGGATTGCATTTGACCCGGACAACACTTTAAAATAGTTCAAATGTAATAATTAAATATAAAATTATATTATTTAAAAAAATTGAAAAGAGAAGCCAATAAGTGGGAATCACTCAACGACCCATTTCATAATTAAATGCTTTCAAAAATAATTAAAGCCTTTTACTATTCATATCCCAAAAATTTCTAAACATACCCCATTATTTGAGGAACAAAAATTAAATAGACATACAAAAAAGACTAAGTTAACCTTATATAAATATGTGATAAATTAATTTATTTTATCTAAATTTTGTTGACTTTAATTATAGTTTTTTTTAGTTGTTTAATTTTAAAATTAGATCTTTGAATTTGAATCGGACATTTTCTAAAATTAAAAAAATATTACACATAAAATAGTAATTGAAAAAAAAAAAATTAAACTCTGATATTTTTTTTAAATTAGATAAATATTTAAATAATCAAATTAAAATTAATATGAAATAAACATAAATAAATATAATCTAAAAAATATTAAAATAAATCAACTAAATCTTCAAATAATCCAATTAAATCTTTAACAAATAGTTAAAAAAGATCCAACCAAATCTTTAAAAATACTTAAACTAAGAAATTATTTTTTTAAAATTAAGATTTTATTTCGAGATAAATAAAAATTAAAATATAATTAACTTTGAATTTAATTATTTATGAAGTTTAGTTCACTTTAAATTTTTTTATTTTATTAAGCTTTAGTCTATTTCTTTTTTAAGATTTTTTGTTAAAATTTAATATTTTTTGTAGTTTTTCTATATATATATTTTAAATTTTCTTTTAGAATTATTTTTTTAATTTTACTTGATTTATTTAATTTTTCAGATTTTAGTTACGTTTGAATGATTTTATTCAAATACTACTTAATTTAATTATTTTTTAAGATTCATTTTATTTTCTTAATTCTTTATAAATTTTGTTTATTTTTTTCATGTTTGTATTTTTTATTGATTTTAAAAGTTTAATATATTTAAAATTTTAATTTATACTTCAAATAATTTATTTTTTAATATTTATGAAGTTTTTATTATTAAAAAATGATATTTTAATTTATATATTATTAAAAAATTATAATTTTTTAATAATTTTCTAAATATATTCAATTTTTATGATTTATAATAAATTAAGAAAGAGTCAAATATTTTTTTTTTATATTTTGTTTTTGAAGTAGAGGAAGAAGTGGGCATTGTTATTTTTTGTTTTGATGGAGTAAGAATATTATAGGAATTAATGGGGTATGTTTTGTAAAATATGATAACTTTTTAAATTTTATTGGGTTATGTTTAACAAATGGGGTATATTTAGAGGATTTTGGGCAAGTGTGCAATTGACGCTTGACAGTCTTCAGGCGGTCGAGTGCCACCAAACACCTAAACCGCCTAGGCGGTGGCTAGGTTTTATTTATTTTTTATTTTATTTTTCTTTTAATATTATTTTTTTCTAAACATATACTAATAAAAATTATACATTATATGATAAATTTAAAATATAGTTAATAATCATCACAAAATATAACAAGTCAACAAAATATTAAAAACTATCATAATATGACATTGTCCAACTTCTAATGAAATACATAAAGAGCAAAATACATAGTACGGATAAATTATGAAGTAGTTCAATTAAACTTTCATTTTTTTGTAGTTTAGTAAATTAATTTTATTTTTTAATTTTAGTTGTAACTATTAAGTTGAAATAACAATTAAAAAGAAGAGTAATGAACGTTTAGGCAATTTCAACTCTGATTAGAGGATATTGCAGGGAAAAAAACTGGATTTAAAGTTAAAATAGAGAGACCCTAGTTGAAATAATCTATTGTAAGTACATTGTTATTTAGTTGGACCACTTTTTTTACAATATTTTCCTTTATTGTTATGCATCTAGAAATATGAGTATTGGTGAATTGATGGTTCATGCTTTAAAAAATTGGAATCAGGTGTTAATTTTGTGTTTGTGTTATGCGTTTTAGAAAGTTATTTATGTTCCGTGAATAATTGGATGAACACTATTTTTTAATGATTACATTTGATTTTATATGTACTTTTGGAGACACGTAATATGGTGCATGATAGTCGGTATATATTTGTAGGTTATGTGATACTGGTTGGTTCACCCACTAAAGTACTAATTTACATTACTAGAAAATTCTAATTTAGAAACCAATAAGAAAGATGAAGTCACTGTTTAATTTATGAGGTTGAGTATTGAAGCATAAAGTTTTGTGATGCAGCAACGTCATATAGTAGTTTAAAGAGTTTTGTGCTTGATATTTTATTTAACATAATGTTCGTACACTTCTAATATTTTATTTGTGTTCATCTTTATCTTTTGCATTTTTTAGTATACTATAAAGTGTTTATAGAGATTTTTTGACACAATTCCAACCAAGTATAACCGAGAAAGAAATTGATTACAAGCTGAAAAATGAATTTCCATATTGGTTCAATGCATATGAGACTATAATGCACGGATTCTTCAAAAAAAAAAGTATGCAGTATCGGATACGCGAAGAGTGCGGGTGCGGGTGCGATTCGCGTGGGATTCTCACGGGATACGCCACGTGGCGTATCCCTGAGAATTTTTTTTAAAAAAGTTTAGGATACGCGTATCGGATACGTTTTATAGAAGAATCCGATACGCGGAGGGTGCGCCGAGGTTTATTTTTCAAATAAAATTAAATTTATTTCTTTCTTTTTAAAAATTTTTGGAAGTAAAATTAAATATAAATAAAATTAATATATTAAATAATATTAAAATCACAAAAAAAATGCAATACAACTAAAGAATATTAAATAATATTAATATTCATTAATAAAATTAAAATATACTTTTTAATATGTGATTTTATTGTGGAGTTGTGAACTATTTTTAAATTTTTAGTTGTGCGTACAATATATGAATATGAACTATTAAGTATGAATTTGAAATTTTTTATATTTAAGTTTTACTTAAATTGTAGTAGTGTTATTTATTAAACATGACTATTTTATTTGGTGATGAACCAAATAATGATGACCGATAATTCGAATTAGGTCAATTATGTTATATATTATTTGAATTTTATTTGAACTTTCTAAACTTAGTTAAGTAGTGACTTAAATTGCAAGAATTATTTTAGTCTTAGGTTGATTGAATTTTTATTTAAGACTTTTATGATAAATTGTTGATGATATTTGAATAATTTCTTTATATATATATATATATATATATATATGTGTGTGTGTGTGTGTGTGTGTGTGTATTATATATAATAAAATATTAATAAATAAACGTATCCTTCCGTATCGCACGCTAAAATTTTCAAAAAATAGAATCCCCGCACCCGTATCCTATCGCACCCGCACCCGTACTCCCGCACCTATGCAACCCTGATATGCGAGCATTACAGTAAAAGTATTTTTTTTGTTCATTGACAATTTTTTTTTATAATAATTAGTCAATGGATATGAATCTTTTATGTTAGCCGTACAAGCAAGTCATCAGGTGTACTATTGCAAATTTCCTAGCATTGTGATCGATGTACCAGTTTTACTTATGATGAGAAGTATTTCGACATGCTTATTATATTTTAGTTCGTAGTTATATCTTTTTTAAACACAATTATCTGTATTTTTCTATTTATCTATTTTTTGTTGGTCTATAACAAAGATAAATAAACATTCATAGAAGAGAAAGGTACCAAAAATTTCAATAAGATTATTACTTACTAATTATTTAGCTCATATGCTCTTTGTTGAACCTAGTCCTCATAATATACAACAAGGGCCAGTTACGAAATAGTACAAAATGATGTGTTATTTTCAAATAGGTACAATATGCAAAAAAATAACTATATTATTCAACTTATATTTATACTATTATGCAAAAAATTTGAACCTAATTGAAAATAGTTCATTATTTTTGTACCAATCTGTGATTATTTCATACAACAACAATGATACTATAATTACTAAAACTAAATTATGCTGGTATTTGATCATTTCTTATGATTTATTTTTCAATTTTTAAACTAAATGAATTTATTTAACTTTGAAAAGACAAGTAGAAGAGCTATTGAGAGGATTATGTTAAGTGCTTTAGTAAAAATAAAATGATCATTTTTCGTTGATATCGAACATTATGTTATTTATAGTATTTTATGTTATTTATCTTTAAAATAATCAAATATCAAAATACTTAAAATAAATTGTTGTTCACCGTAAAATTTACTGAGTGTATTGCTCACATAATACTTTGCCTTTATAATAATACTAATTGACTTAAAAGGGAAAAAAATTAAAACCTTAATTAATTAACAGAAATACGGAATGGGATCCTCTGCTGGGGATGAAAACCCAACAAACCCTTGTATAAATGAACTAGTTTCTTTTTTTTTAGCCCTATACTTAAATAGAGAAATATTAATTTTTTTTAAAGTAATTACACCTTGATGAAAATATATATTATCATATTATTTAAAGATAACTATTTGTATAAATTTATCATAAAAAATAGTTTAGAAATTTAAATGTATTAAAATATTTGGTCAAATTATGAAAAAGTATAAAAAAATCAAGTCAATGTTATCATAATATTGTATTTAATTTTTCAACTATGTATATCATTCATATTTAATATTAAAAAATATAAGAGTAAATATTTAAGTTAAAAGCTTGAATTTTCAAAAAAGTTATTTAATGTACTAAAAATTTGACCAAGAGTATAATAATTAAATAATGATTCATGAAATTAAAAGGTGGTTCATATCATGAATAATTTTTATATAAAATCTGTCCTTCTTTAAAAAAAAAATTATCTTGTCCACGAAAATTATGTTCTTCTTTTTGGATAGATTTTAATAAAAAATATATAATATAGTTCAAAATATGCATTTTGGGATATTTTGTTTGTCCATTTATATAAGTAATTATTTGTTAATATAAAATCAATAATATGTGAAATTAAATAATTATTGGAATATGAAAAAATTAGTAATTAATATAGAATCAACATAGATTTTATGAATATTAAAAAAATTAAAATTTTAACTTAACATATAAGATATTTTATATCTAAAATAAACACACACAAAAAATATATATTTAGATATAGAAATAAACAACTAAGCCCCACTGTAGCAAATGAAAAGGAAAAACACACAATTTGCTGGGTTGAATAGACAATCCGAGTCCCAGAAGTACACCTATATTTATATTAATTAAAAATTTCATTATAAAACTAAAAAAATAATAATATTGGTATCTCTTACTATTTCAAAGACTAAAGATAAAATTGAAAAAATAATCACCCCCACCACTTGTGTTTTCCCTTTCTTCTCACTCAACAGTCCCTCACGTCGAAGACTCCAATAACTGAGATTTTAGCGCGAAATTTGACTCCAATAACTGAGATTTTAGCACGAAATTTGACACGGGAGATGAAATTGGATGCGGTATATATATGGAAGAAACACAGCAGACAAAACGTCGACCCAAGCAATTATCAACAGGGAAGATTTTCTTTTCTTGCTTTATTTTTCTTTACAACATTCATTTTCTTTCTAAATATTCTTATAATGTTCTTTAATTTATTGTTTAGTGTTACAAAATTAAATATTGTGGATGATTTGGTATCTTTTTGTTCAATTCTAATATTTAGAGTAATTTGATGTTCGTAGTATATCCACACAACAAGATATTTTTTAA
>JAPKLY010000778.1:0-24045 GCA_026898435.1 Prunella vulgaris | reverse complement strand
ATGATGAGGTATGTTCTTCTGCCTCTTCTCCTGATCACGCACCTGAGTTTAGCTCACACTCAGCAGGAGAACTCGACCTTCAGCTCGCCCTAGAGCAATTGATAGTTGACTTCTCAAGGCTGCAGGAGACTCATACTCACACAGTGGATGTGAACGCACAACTGAGTGAGAAGAACGATCGGTTAACTGAGTCTCTCAGAGTAAGAGATACTGAGGAAGCCCTCAGATTAGTACATCTTCAGGAGGAGCTACTTCATGCTAGGAATAAGCATGATGAAGCTCCACTGGAGGTAGAAAGACTGAAGGGTGTAATCAGCTCGCTGATTGAGACTCGTGATACTGACTTGTTCCTTACTCAGGAACAACTGATAATTGAGCGAACTGCTCTAAGAATGATGCTCGAAACTGAGTGGCAAGCTCGCCTTTGTGCTGAGCAAACTGCTTGGGATCTTGAGCTGATCTCAAAAGAGAAAGCTCATTCAGAATTGGTGCTTCAATACACCACTGAAATTGAGGCCCTGAAAGAAACCAATGGGCATCTTGAGGTCAAGCTGAAGAAGTTATACACGTCTACCCAAGTGGTTGATGAGTTGACAAATTTCTCTCAACTGACTGATGGTGCTAAAGCTGGGTTAGGCTATGATGCCACAAAAGACCCAAAGGGCAAGAAGAAGAGAGGTGCTTCAGGGAGCAACTCTCAGAAAAGGTTTGTCCCTGCCCTAACTGATGACAAGAGGTTAAGTGTTGCTCATCAGAATAAAGGCAAAGGGAAGGAGAAAATGCTTACTGAACCTGTCAGGCAAAGGACTGAGAAACCAAGACAAAAACCTAAGGAAAAGGTCAAAGTTTCTCATCCTGAGTCTAGGAAGACAGACCAAGGAAACTCCAAGGCCCAGCCTAGGAATCCTCAAACTGGGAAGAATTTTGTTCCTAGCACTTCTCAGGCCCCGCCTAGAAATGTTCAGAACAGAAGGAACTCAGGACAAAGGAGACCTCAGGCAAGACCTAGGACTACTGAGGTTCAGACCCCTCAGACAGGGCACAGAGCCCACTAGGAGCGTCCCAATTCTCTAAGAAGAAGGACAAACCAGGTGGCTTCTGAAAGGCAACGGAGACCTGACTCCGGTAACACTCAGGCCAGACCTCATGTGCCAAGAGGTCAGGCTCGAGCTGCTCCTGCTCAGGACAGACTTTAGCTCAATGCACCCAGGCCAAGGAGGAACAGGAGGCCCACCCCCAGAAATCAATATAGGGCTCCTGTATCTCAGGCTGACACCCATACACCCTCAACTTCCCAGGCACAAAGGAAGAAGAGAACTGTGTATGTTGACATTTCAGGGAAACAGGTCTACACTTCTGATGCTATCAGAATTGTCAGACAAATCTGGATCCTGAAGGGTATGGCTGACTCAGTAGGACCCAATACTAGATGGGTACCTGAGGCCTGATTCTTTTCAGGTCGCTGCGGGCTACAAGAAGAAGAATGAGGATCTGATGAAGGACTGGTACTTGGATGTTCCAGGCACATGACCGGATTTCGTGATCTCCTTCAGGATTATGTAGCTCAAGAAGGCCCGCAGGTAACCTTTGGTGATAACTCTAAGGGTTTCACCTGAGGATTCGGAACCCTTGTTATTAACTCTGTCCGTGTAAAGAATGTATCATATGTTGAAGGACTGAGACATAACTTGCTCTCGGTTAGTCAGTTTTGTGACCGAGGATATAGTGTAGAATTTACATCTAATATGTGTCTCGTGAAGGACAAATCTACACTGCAGGTTCTGATTACAGGTGTCAGGAGGGGCAATGTATATTTTGCTGACTTCAAGAGCAGCCCTCCTGAAACCTGTCTGGTCGCTAAGAGCTCCTCTAAGCTCAGTTGGCTTTGGCATAAACGTCTGAGTCACTTAAACTTAAAGATTATTAACAAAATCTCTAGACTTTCTCTTGTAGATGGTCTGCCTAATGAAGTTTTTAGCAAAGACCACGTGTGCGGAGCATGTCAGGAAGGCAAGCAAACCAAAGCCTCATTCAAGGTGAAGGAAACCTTCTCTACTGACAGAGTGCTTCAGCTCCTGCACATGGATCTCTTTGGTCCAGTAACTCCTGTCAGCATAAATGGTAGTAAATATACCCTTGTTGTTGTTGATGACTATTCCAGGTACACATGGGTTATTTTCTTGCTGAACAAAAAGGAGACTCAGGTCAAGCTTCCAGAGTTACTCAAGCAATTGAGTACTGAACAGGGTCAGAACATTGTCAGGATTCGATCAGATCGAGGAACCGAGTTTATAAACTCTATTATAACTGACTTTTGTACTAACCATGGTATAGCTCATGAGACTTCTGCAGCCAGGACCCCTCAGCAGAATGGGGTAGCTGAAAGAAGGAATCGAACCCTGAAGGAAGCTGCCAGGACCATGTTGGCTGAATCAGGACTGCCCAAGAAGTACTGGGCTGAAGCAATCAACACTGCTTGCTACACTCAGAACCGATCTATGCTGAACAAACAACATGCTCAGACACCCTATGAAACTTGGAACAAGAGGAAACCTCGCATCTCTTATTTCCATATTTTTTTGTGTAAGTGTTTCATCCTGAACAATGGGAAAGACCAGCTGAAAGCCTTTGATAGCAAATCTGATGAGGGAGTTTTCTTAGGATACTCCTCAGTCAGTAAAGCTTTCAGGGTGTATAACTGCCGGACCCTTTGTGTGGAGGAAACACCTCATGTTGTGTTTGATGAGACTGCATCAGTGCATAGGTAACAGGTTCCAAGTCCTGATACTGAGGGAATTACCAAAAGGGTAACAAGGCTGAGTCTGAAGAATCCTGAATTCAAGATCAAACTTGTCAGTGCTCCCAAGGGATGGGATGATGATGATGAAGATCAGGATGGACTTCAGGCCAACCCTCAGCAAGCCCCTGCCTCGGAAAATGTTGAGTCTCAGACGGAGGGACAGACTCAACCTGAGGTACGTACTGTCGGTGATGATGCTTCTGCACCTGAGACAGTTACTGAGTCCAACACTGTAGGGGGAAACAATTTCTTTGATATTGGTCAACCCTCAGGAAATGACTCAGTATCCCCTGTTCTTGCTCGTTCAGCTTCTTTGCCTATTATTGTTGAGACTAATGTTTCAGGATCAGGCAATGGAACGTCAGTAGCTCCAAGTGCTCCAGTCAGCAGGAGGCGATGGCTAGATGATCACTCATTGGCTGATATCATTGGGGATATCAATGAGGGGGTCAGGACGAGGTTGTCCTTTGGTGAAAGCGCTATGTTTTGTGGGTTCCTGAGTGATCAGGAACCCACAAGCATAGAAGAAGCTCTAGCTGATCCCAACTGGATCCTAGCCATGCAGGATGAGCTCAATCAGTTTGAGCGGAATCAGGTTTGGGAGTTAGTTGAAAGACCTAGGCGTCAACATGTCATTGGCACCAAGTGGGTTTTTAAGAACAAGAGGGATGAGAAGAATGTTGTTGTCAGAAATAAGGCCAGGCTAGTAGCGAAAGGTTACTCTCAAGCCGAGGGTATCGACTATGATGAGACCGTTGCTCCAGTCGCAAGATTAGAAGCAATCAGGTTGTTTCTGGCTTATGCAACATTCAGGAAATTCAAAGTGTATCAGATGGACATAAAGAGTGCTTTTCTGAATGGTGTACTGAATGAAGAGGTGTATGTTGAGCAACCTCCTGGATTTGAAGTTGGCAATAAAGTATACCACCTGAAGAAAGCTCTTTATCGCCTGAAGCAAGCTCCGAGAGCTTGGTATGATACACTATCCCAATTCCTGATAGACCACGGGTTCGTGAAAGGAACAGTGGACAGGACCCTCTTCCGGATCACCGAAGGGGAAGACATTCTCTTGGTTCAGATTTATGTGGATGACATAATATTTGGATCTCCTAATCTGAAGCTTTGTGAGAAATTTTCCAAGCTGATGACTGGGAAATTTGAGATGTCAATGATGGGAGAAATGAATTTCTTTCTGGGTCTCCAAGTCAGGCAAACTGACTCCGGAATTTTCATTAATCAGTCCAAGTATGCGAGGGACTTGATTCAGAAATTTGGAGTTCAGTCCAGCAAAGTCTCACGCATTCCCATGAACACAAATGAGAAGCTGGATCCTGACAAAGAAGGAGTCTCAGTAAATCAGACTGAATATAGGGCACTGATAGGATCTTTATTATATCTGACTGCTAGTCGTCCTGACATCACTTATGCAGTTGGAGTTTGTGCAAGGTACAAGTCTGATCCAAAGAAGAGTCATCTAGAGAGTGCCAAAAAGATTCTGAAATACCTGAGAGGTACAGTCAACTTAGGACTTTGGTATCCCTCTGATGACAACCTAGAACTGACTGGCTATTCAGATGCTAATTATGGAGGCTGTAGACTTGATAGGAAATCAACTACAGGCACATGTCAGTTTCTAGGGAGTAAACTGATCTCTTGGTTTTCTAAAAAGCAAACCAGTGTTGCAACGTCTACTACTGAGGCTGAGTATATGGCGGCAGGCAGTTGTTGTTCTCAGATTCTTTGGCTGAAACAAAAACTGAGAGACTACCAAATAGAGGCCACTGAAGTCCCAATTTATTGTGACAATAATAGTGCCATTGCCATATCCCAAAACCCAGTCTTACACACAAGGTGTAAGCATGTAGATATCAGGCATCACTTTATCAGAGATCATGTTGAGAAGAAGGACATCAGGATGGAGAGAGTCCCTACTGAAAAACAGAGAGCTGACATCCTGACTAAGGCTTTGCCTGAAACCAGGTTTGTTGAGTTATCAGTAGAGTTAGGACTCCTTGACCCAGGCTTAGGTGATTCAGTCTGAATCTCTGATAAGAATGCACAAGGTCAGGGGGAATAACTCATATGGACTCAGGGTGAAGGAATCCCAGAGAGAATGTGAATGGTTGTAGGGGGAACATTCAGTATATAATTGATGATCAGTATAGACTGACTAAGATTCAGGACACAGAATTCAGGGCTTGTCACCCTGATAGGGCAATAAGTGGTATCAGTCAGAATACATATCTGACTGACTGGTATGTTTCCTGATTTTTATCTAGTCAACTGATATTGCGTGCATTATCCTTTTACTGTTTGCTGTATTGTCAAATCAATTTAATTTGCCAGATGATCCCAGCCATTCGTTTTAATATTCGGTTATTATTTAATTCAATTTATTTGAATTAAATACGGACATGCTCTAATGTGCATTTAATGCACTGTGGACGGGAACAGTTTTCGATAAAATTTGACCAATTACTTTTGAAAAACCGAAGGGTCAAATGCTTTTCACTGCTCAATCTTGACCATTGAATCTCATAGGTCACTATTTTCTAAACCGTCTGATTAAAACCGAATTTTTCTATAAATAAGAGAAGATCGTGTTGTTAAAACTTTTATGCACCCAATATTTTCTTAACTTACTTTCTCTAAAAACCCGATTCTCTTCAATTCTTTCAAATTTTCCATGGCTTCACCTTCTGCCGATACCTTCTTTGGAAATCTTTTCCATTTAAGGAACGAAATACATTATGAGCCCTATGGGGATTTTTCTTCCAATAACCCCGACATTTTGCCTGTACGAGAACTTTTTGATAATGCAGGTCTTCTGCAGTTCATTACTGCAAAGCCACAGAGGCTCCACCCACGACTTATTGCTGCCTTCTACCTGAAGATGGCGCAAAACAAGGACTCCCAGGAGTGGGAAACTTGTATTCCCTTGACCACCTGTGAAAAGGGAAAGGATGGTGAGGAAGAGATGATCAGGAGGTGGGTCACTCTCAACATCCGGGAGAAGATTAAGGAGGTTTTTAATCTCCCCAATACAGGACGAAGCCCAGTGGAATATGGGTTCGGGAATGAGAAGGATTTTCTACAGTCCCTGTGCGATGGGGACGTCGTCCTGAAATCTGGCCTGAATAAATCAGTCTTAAGGACTGAAAACCGTCACTTCTTCGACCTGACAAGTCAGGGAGTGATGGGGATTGCTGGAGGATTGGAGCAGATCTCCAGACCGAAGCTATACACGATGATGGCTATCTTCGATGCCTCTCTGCACAATTTTGACTGGGAGGGTTACTTCCTCCAAATGCTGGTGGCTGAGACCAGCAAAATCAAGTACTCGCCAGAGGGGAAGGTGACTTTTCAGGCCAAGATGCACTTCGGCACCAAGATCTCTATGCTCTTGGAGACCCTGGATCTCGGTGATGTGGATCAGGCCCAATCACTCGAGATTCCAGCGAAAATCCATCTCTTCAGAGCTTATTCCGATGATGCTGGCACAAGGAGAAGGCCTCGGACTCAGAAGAAGAAGGCCCAGGCGAGCATGACTGGAAGAGTCCAGGCTCAGGCAGGCAAGTCTTCCGAGTCTGATACAGCAAAGCCAGCGGAGGATAAATCTAAGCCCTCCAGACCCAAGCAACAAAAGCTGAAATTTCTCTACTCAGGGTCAGCAGAGCGAGAGAAGAAACTCGTGGAAGAGCGAGAGAAGAAGCTTATGAAAGAGCAAGCTGCTGAAGCTGTTCAGCACCGGAGAAGGAACCAGCTCAGGCGCAGGCTGTTCTTGAAATTGCTCCGATTACATCTGTTCCGGAGGTTGCATCCCCTGATCCCAACCAACTGATTCTCAACATTGCTGAAACTTATCAGAGTTTGGGTCAGGTAGAGCCTGCTCAATAAGGAGGAGTTGAGCAAGAGGCTGCTGAATCAGTTCAGGCTGAAACACCATGGCCTTTCCCTGCGCCCGATGTGAATATTCTTTCAGATTTTGAGATAGTTGCAAGGGGAGAGGCAGCTGAGATGGTGGAGAGAAGATTCCCTGATCTCACTGAGGCTCAGAAGGAGGCAGTTGTGCAACTCCGCACTTTTGCCATGATCAGAAATGCTACTTGGTCTGAGCTCAGCCAGCTAGGAGAGTCCAGAGGATGGAACTGCATTGCAGATTTAGAAGCCGCCCTCTTTGATCATTTTGATGTAAACTCTCTACATCATCTGATCAAGATGGTGGATTTTATCAGAACAGTCCGCAGAACGTTTCCTGAGCCTAAGACTCAGAAAGCTGAAGAGAGGGGAGAGGAGAAGAAAGCTGAAATGGAGGTGGTGATAATTGCTGATGACGATCAGCAAGGTGGCACTGAGGGAGTCAGTGCACCGGCCGATGAAGCAATCCTGGGACCCGGGATTGCGGAGGCTTCAGGAGAGGGTCCACTAGGCATGGTCCGAGTCAGAGGAAAATGGACTACACCCGAAGAAATTTATCTTCACAATTCCTCACGAGCTCTTGGCAATCTGCACAGGAGAGTCATCCTCGTTGAGCGAAAAGCTAGTAGGGTTGGTTCGAATTCTGAATTGCTGAACAAGAAACTGAACAGACTGGACCGTGACCTGAATGATATGGCCACTGATATGCATGCAGCGATTGATCTTCTTGGGGAAGCTCGGACTGGAATCAATGTAGAACTCACTGTCATTTCAGAGCAAGCCAAGGATGTTATTCAGAATTGCAATCAGATGGTTTCAGATGTGCAGACTCAGCAGGAGACTAAGCTTGCCAATTTTCTGGATCAACAACTCTCTGAAAAGGTTGATCAACTGGTTGATGAGAAGTTGGTCAAGTTAAAAGCTGAACTGAAGGAGGACCTGCTGAGGGAGTTGTCTGCACAGAAGAAGGAGAAAATTGCATCTGCCCTAGACACCAGGATGGAAAACTTCGAGGGTCGACTGAAGGCTGCACACAATTCAGCTATTGATCAGCTCAGTATCGGCCTGAGAGGAATGGCAGGGCAGATTGGGCAATTGCAGGTGAAGCAGACTGAGATGGACAGTCAGTTCAATCTTTTTGCGGAGTCAGTGGATGAAGTTGTCAAACGTATTAATGACGATGATGCCAAAAAGGGGGAAGAAGGGAAGAAGAAAATTGCCACTACTGGTAAAGCTAAGAAGAAAAACTTTCCCCTTGAACTGAAGGCTGCGGAAAGAAAGAGGACTAGATCCGTAGCCGCCATCGAAACTGCTGAAGGCTCAGATCCGAAGAAGTTGAGACCCTCTGAAGATCCGGCTCTTGAGCCGTTATATAAGGAGATGGAGGAACAAATAATGCCATCTGGGCTGACCACTCAGAAGAAATTGGTGGTGACTGAAGCTGAAAAGATAGCAAAAATGAAAGAAATTTCGCTGCTCAGTCAGATCCAGCGCCTAAAAGAGTCCAATGAGTATCTGACTTCTCAGGTCCAGAAGAAGAAATCTGTATCATCTGGATCTCGGATGAAGACTCAGAGGAAGATTGTGGTCAGACCAGATCAAAGTCATCCTCCATCGAAGTTTGTTGAAGACTTCATTCCGATTGAGATACTGGAGGTATGGATTCCGATCCGGAATAGGTGGGCATACCTATTCTACGTGGTGGGGTTATGGGACGATCTGACTGAAGAAAAAGATGTCATACTCCATCACTGGATGGCATAGGAGCATCCTGATCTATGGGCTGAAATCATCAGACATGCTGACACTGAAGGTGTAGAGATCGCTCCTCTGGAATTCATCAAGTACCCTCCTCCACTCTTTAGGAATTCTAAGCAGCTGGACCGGAAAGCAATTTCTGAAGAACTCGTCAGAGTAGGACGAGCTGCCGGGGCCGTTGCTGATCGGAACAGGATGAAGCAGGTCCTGAACCGAGTACTGGAGATGTACGAGATTCCACTGACTGCTTGGAATAAGGATGGAGACTAGATCAGGAGCTAATTGTTCAGGAATTTTGTAATAGCTTCAGGATACTTGTATTTTCTTATCAATCAATGAAGTTATTTATTTTTCCTGAGTACAACTTCTTGTTGACTCCTGAATTTACTTTTCTGAATCCTTATCAAGAACTGTACTAACCCATTCCTTGTTTTCATCTTATAGACTAAGTACCTAGTTTGTCAGGTGGTACTGAGTTGTTCTCACTGACTAAGTCAGTTGATTGTTTAGATGAATAGGAATTTGCTTAAGGGTTTTGGCATCATCAAAAAGGGGGAAATTGTTGGGACAATCTGAGTATTTTGATTAGATCCCAAAACCCCTGATGAATTTGCCTAAGTATAGCTGTTCAGGATAAAATAGTTCAGGATAGTTAGGTTAGAGATTTAGTACAGGAGGACCATGCTGAAGACTGAAGAATATTAGAGTCGACCCAATTTACTGAAGTCTGAAGTGTAAACCATCCTGAAGGAGTCAGTCAGTCTCGCTGAAGATTGTCTGTTCTGAAGCTGAAGATCGAAGACTGCTGATTCATCCTGAAGTCAATCCTGAAGTACCATTGGCTGATGTTTCTACTGAGTACACTAAGCATACTCAGGACAGAAGTCAGTCAGTGAAGAGTAAGTGTCACCTATCAGGCTGTGCAGAATGGACATAGGACCTGACTTAGGCCTTGGTTCAGTTCACCTGAATCCTGTAAGTCCGAAGCAAAAAGGTAACACATACTGAGCTGAATAACCTATCAGGCTGTGCTGAATGCACATAGGTCCTGACTCAGGCCGTGGTTCAGATCACCTGAATCATGTAAGTCCAAAGGAAAAGGTTATTTATGCTATGGGACAAGAGACAAAAAGAATGTCAGTAAGACTCCATTAAGACACACGTTCAGACTGAGTTATTAACAAGAGACTCAGAGCATTGAATGTACGAGGAAGGACAAATGTCTGAAGGTCAACTAGCCGTTATAGCGGAGAGCCAATGATCTTTCGACACGCATGCACGGAGTCTGCGCAACATTTAATGCGGCATTTAATGCGTCTCAAAAAATTGCAGGTGATGTGACAACTTGCTAGAATAAGCATGGCGGGTAGGTCGAACAGTATTTCTAGCCTGTAATCTACCTAAAATAGGAAAGATTTGATTTGATCTCCTCCAACGGATCTATTTTGAATCTTGCCTATAAATATGGAGAACCTTGCACCCATTCAAGGTTAACGGGAAATTTCCAAGAGAAAACTCTCAAGAATCCAAGAACTCAAAGCATATCATAAACAACACTCTGCAATTAAATTTCTCTAGTGTTGTAGTAGGATTCACTCTGTATTTGCTTAGATCGATAGCTCTATTATTTAGCACTGATTTGTATTGCTAGAGCTATCTCAGTTGGAAACCAGAATACCAAACCACTCAAGGTGTGAGATCGGTTGGTTAGAAGGACTGTGACTTGTAAAACGCCCAGGGGTCAGTTCCTAAGAGAGGAAGTTGGCTACTCGTGTCCCTTGGCACGTAAAACCCAAGTACCTATCCTCAGGGTTTTGAGGATAGCTTCCTGTTAAATCAGGTCGTGGACGTAGGAGTTGGTTATCTCCGAACCACGTTAAAAAGTCCCCTGTGTGCTGATTTACTGTTCTGTTCAGGATCATAACTGTCATCATATTAAACTGAACATACTGCATTGTTCTTAACCTCAGGACTGAATCAATCATCCTGAATCTGAATGCTGTGCACTCAGCCTTAACCACCAATTTACTAAGCAACTCAGAGAAAACGTTTTCAGAAACTAAAACGAGTAGAATCTAAGGGCTCACTTTCCGCACGTACTCTGGCTTACTGAGATAGTGGTCCAACTGACTCGCTTCCTAGCAGTCAGTAGGTTTGTTATCTCTACTGAGCCTCCGAGCACATTACTCACACTCAGTTTTTCTGACTCGTTACTGAACCGTCCCTCCTGCCCCTGTGGACCTTCAGCATACTGAGTACTTCAGGGAATCCTGACTGAGTGCGTTAGAGCATTTTTCTGAGTCTTTCAGAAAAATCTGACATCAGTGTATTCCCCCCCATACACTGATTTAACTCGTTTCGGGACCAACAAGGTGCATTTCCATCTCCACCAGGATAGGTTCATAGCCTAACCGGGGCTCAATATCTTCCGGGGCCTTTGTCTGAACTTCCGGAGCTGCTTCCATTTCCCCACTCTCTCTGGCTATGGTTGCAGGATCTTGATCTTGATTCTTTGGGTTATTAACCATCTGCTCCTCGTTCGGCCGGTCTTGCTGTAGTGTATTATCTATCGCCATGTCCTCCGACTTTTGGTCCACTTCCATCATTTTGGTGTCTATTGAGACATCATCCAAACCACTCGGCTCGCTCGTGGAGGGTTGTGATGTTGGATCTTCAAACACTAACACCTGGTTAACGGGCTTTTTCAGAGTTAATAGGCATTCTCGCGCCTTCTTTTGGTCCCCTTTAACCGTACCTGCACCCTTAAGAGTTGGGAATTTAATACAATAGTAGTAAGTAGAACATGCGGATTTAAATTCAGAAATGAAAGGGCGGCCGAGGAACCCGTTATAGGTGGATGGTTGATCTACGACTAAGAAATCTAACAACCTTGTCATCCTCCTTTCCGGGTCCTCTAGCACTACAAGTTCTACCGGTAACCTTATTACACCTAGTGGGACGGTCACAGCCTCTCTGAATCCCACTATCTTGTGATTACAATCCTCTATGTAGGATTCGTAATCTCCTAGCTGGTCTAGTGTCTTTTTGAACAGGATGTTTGTGTAGGCTCCAGTATCCACTAGCAGTCGGTGCACTCTTGCGTTCATGATATTGGCGCTGATAACCAAGGAGTCGTTGTGCGGTGTAAGGATCCCCTCGAGGTCTGCTTGAGAAAAAGTCAGATCCACAGTTGATTTAGTAGTTACTTTTGATCCGGACCCCATCTCATGTACCTGATTGACCGCCCGAATCTCCGCTTTCTTCTGCCTTTTTGACGTTGGGCGGCCATCTACCATCCTTCCTGCCGAACCAATTTCTTCGATCACAAGGATTTCTCGGTTCGGCTCCAGATGCGTCGGCCTTGCCAGTGGACCTCTTCTTACTTGTCTGTTTGGGGCCCTCTCTGCCTCATCGCTTCCTTCATCATCCGAGGCTTCTTGTCTTGTCGGACGTTGCCTTTTTCCTGGAGCCTTCTTTACGAATTCAGCTAATTTTCCATAATTGTTTCAATAGATCACGACACTCACTAGTGAAGTGCCCGATACTTTGATGGTACGCACAAAATTTGTTTGGGTTTAGCTTGCTGCGATCCTGCCTGATCCTTCGGGGTGCAGCCAACATATCTTGATCCTTCACAGCTGTGAAGACGTGGTCAATTGTGGTAGTCAACACTTGGTTCAGTTTTTCCTTATATTCCGCCGTGTCCCCAAATGATTTCAAATTCTTCGGGGCCTTGTAACCACTACCACCAGGCTTCTTTCCATTCTTCTTATCCTCAGTCTCTGGAGCTAACTGCTTGGCCATCGCTTCTTGCATTGCGACATACACACCAGCTTTGTGGCGGAACTCGGCGTATGTACTAGGACAGGCCATATGCATTTCTTTACACAGGTCCATTCCTTTACGCAGTCCCGCCATGACTGCCACAACCTTTGTGTCGTCACTGACCGCTTCACCTTCCAAAAGGATTTTATCAAACCGCTCCAGGTATTGCTGGTCAGTTTCCTCGGCCCCTTGCGAGATGTTGGCCAACCTGTGTTTTTGTGTCAGATACGTCCCAAATCCCGAAAAGTGGGACAGGAACTCCCGGGTCAACTGCCCAAATGATTGAATCGATCCAGGTGTCAAGGCTGAGAACCATCTGTGTGCCCGGTCTCCAAGAGTTAAGGGAAAGTTCCGACATTGCGTCGCATCCGATGCCCCCATTGATATCATATAATCGGCATACTTTGAGATGTGAACCTTGGGGTCAGACTCTCCCTCGTACAACACTAGTGAGGGAAACTGTATTTTCTTCTGGATAGGTGCAGTTAGGATGACTGGTGACAACGGTGATACTGGAAATGATGTGTACGTCTCCACCTTGTCTTTGATGGCCACCTGGTGTTGTAAGTCCTCCACAGCTTTCTTCAACTTTTCGATCTCTAGAACGGATGACCCACGGGATGATCCCCCTCCTCGAGGCTGTTCCGGGTGCACCTCATGATGACGTGCTGCCCCCGGCAGTCCCTCACTTCGGGCGATTTCCCGGTGTGGTCGCTGGAGGTTACTTGCAGCATTTGGTCCCAACCTCTCGGACGCCCGTCTCCTCAACCTTTCTTGCACAGGCCTACGTTGATGCCGGGCATCAGACTCGCAAGGCTCTTGGCGGTATGAATGCTCCGACCTTCTACCCTCTGAGTGATGACTTTGATTGCTGCGTCTATCGCCTTGTGACCCGTCAAGGCATTCAGGTTGGTCATATGCTTGATCAGCTGGTCGCCCAGCTGGTCGCCCATCTGCTCGCCCAGCTGGTCGCTGGTTTGAGCGTAGGGGTTGTGGTCCGAGGCGATCAGACATTTTTTGTTTGCCTCTTGAACTTTCGGGTACGACACGTCCACTACTGGCTTCTTCCTCCTGAGGATGGTAGCTTGTTCGAGTATCATGTCTTGTCTCAGTATGGGCAGCCTGAATTACCGGTTGACGTGCCACTACCATCTGCTGCCTTTGTAATTGTTTCAGGGTGGTCATCGCTCTCTCGATGTCCTCGGGTGTTCTAACCATTGATTCAATGGTAGTTTCAATCTGTTGACCGACTGGAGCCGCCGGTAATGCCGGGACACGAGCTTGTTCAGCCCGACGGTGTTCAGATGGTCCCCTCCCTCTCCACCTTCGACTCGTTGAGGTTGTGTGGGATTCATTGTGGGAGGCTTCGTACTCATGTCTCGTCATTGTTTCCGGTGACAATTGAGTATAGTAAATGAGTTTTTAAAGAAATCTTTTCTAGCTCGTGTTTTCGAAGACAACAAATTCTTGAAAACACTCACAATTGAAGATATTCCTCAAAACGTTTACCAAACTTCGAAGGGCGTTCCTGGTGTTCTTGAGAAATAATGAAGAATGAGTATCGAATTCTTCAATCGTTGGAGGTTCGGACGACCCTCCTTCTAGCACCAAATTGTTGAATGATTTTACTAATTATAATGTTATGTGGCTAATTGGTCTATGGAAATCACTCAAACAATAATTAAAAGACGATTACTAGAATTATTAAGTGAAATATAGAGAGAAATTTTATGAGTGAACTCTTTGTATTTGGATTTTAGCTCCTTACAAATGTGTTTATTACAAGTATTTATACCTTCTATTTAGTGAGGTGGCACTTTTTTAAGCCATATGGCTTCTGGGGGTGACAAGTGTCCTCCACTTGTCACTCCCTCAAAGTTTTGCTCCACCAACTCCTGCCTTATGATTCGAACCTTTCATGCAGGTTCCTTGGACATCTTGAACCTTCTTTTTTTCGAAGAAGGGACTAGCAAGAGGGCGAGCGGTGCAGCGAGCAAGGGAGCGAGCACTTTGGCGAGCAACGTAGGCCTATCCTATTGACTTGCTGCCTTGTCATATCCAGGCTGAAGGCGACTACGGGGGCGAGTAGGTGGGCGAGCACCAAGGCGAGCAACCTAGTCCTGGCTTCATAAGCTTATTGCTTTGTCATACTCAGAACCTCGGGCAACCAATATGGCGAGCAACACAGCGAGCATTGGTGCGAGCAACTAGGGAATGGTCACGTAGGCTTGTTGCTTTGACACCTCCAGGCTCGGGCGAGCATGTGGGCGAGCATCCTGGCGAGCACGTAGGTGAGCAGCTTATACATTCTTGCTTGTTTATAGTTTGGTTATTATCTAATCTTCAAGCTTAGATCCTTTTATCAACAGGTTGTATATATGTTACTTTCATTATTAGATACTATTGAGATAACAATGACTGATCACTTGAAAATAATATGTTACCATTTATCAATATATCTTGTATTTAATATAATTGAAAATTTATAAATCTATTTTATTTTTAATTGGTAATTATTATAAAATATTAATTTTCTCATATTTTATTAACATATTAGCAACTAAATTTGGTACAAATTTTAATGATGGAGTTCAATTCGTTAGTAAATACATAAAAGTTATCAACAAAATTACCTATAAATTTTAGTTCATTAATAAATTATAAAGAGATTACCAATAAAATCTTAATCTTAAGTAAATAATTTTAGTAACGACTATTGATTTACTAACAATTTGCAAATAGTAATTTAGTTGGTAATTTAACATGACAATATCTTTCCATTGGTATTTCATTGATAAGAAATAAAAAATACTAACGAAAAAAAATTACGAATAATTTTTTCAACAATGACTTAGTTGGTAGTTTAGCAACGATAATGTCCTTCCATTAACAATTCTGTCGATAAGAAAAAAAATACACTAACAAAAATAGATTTAGTAATGACTTTTCCAATGATGATTTGGTTAGTAATTTAGTAATGACAATGTTATTGCATTGACGTTCCGTCCATAACAAAATAAAAATAGCAACAAAAATAGATTTACTGATAACTTTTTCAAGAATGATTCGGTTGCTAATTTACCAACGATGTCATTCTTTCGTTTGCTTTTTGTCCATAACCAAAAGCATTTTACCAACTACTACATGTATACCAACAAATTTACAAATAATAAGTTGGTTGGTAATTTACCAATGACGTCATTTTTTGTTGTTATTCCGTTTACAATTTCTCAACGAACACAAATATCATGTTAGTAAAATTTACCATCGAGAGGTTTCTCAACAAGTGAGAAATCGTCTCTAATCCATTGGTAAATATATTTACCAACGGATTATTATAATTAGCAACAAATTTTTTACGTTGTTAAATTCGTATTTTCTTGTGGTGTAAATTGTGAAGTTTAAGGTAGAGAGTAACCTGAAAGTAAGTTGAGGTCCGTTCTCAGTCTGAAATCTTGAGAGGACTAGGACTCAAGCAAATCTTAGGGATCAAGACTAAGTTGTGTCCTTGATCTGTGTACCTTGACACTATAAATCAAGGAATGTCTAAGTTAAGGAATTTTCTTGTTAACTCAGGGAAAGTGGATGTAGGAGAGTTTAACTCCAAACCACTATAAATCTTCTGTGTCTCTTGTTGTTTTATTCTTTTGTGTGTGTTACTTTGACAAATCTTTTCAAAGGTGTAAAATCTATTTCTTATTTTATCCGTTGCTAATAGACTTACATTGATAATTATTCAACTCACAGGTTACCTAACCTTGAAGTTGAAAAGTACACTACAAAAAATGAGCGTTTTAGCGACCGAAAGTTAGTGACCGCCTACGAGTCGATCGCTAATTATAATATTAGCGACCGCTTTTAAGTAATTTGCGACCGCTTTAGGCGGTCGCAAATTTTTTTATTAAATTAAGGTGATTAGCGACCGCCATAGGTGGTCGCTAAATTTTTTAGCGACCGAAAATTTATCGACCGCTTTAGGCTGTCACAAATTTTTTTATTAAATTAATGATTTTTTAAAATATAATTTAGCGACCGCTTTTGGCGGTCGCAAATTTTTTTAATTAAATTAATGATTTTTTTAAATATAGTTTAGCAACCGCTTTAGGCGGTTTCTAAATTTAAAGTAATTTAGCGACCGCCTTTGGCGGTCGCTAAAATTTAAAATTATAGATTAGCAACTGCTTTTAGGCGGTCGCTAATTTTTTTACCCATTTTTTTCTTATTGAATATTTTATTATGTTCTAATTTTACTAACAAATAAAAATATTTTAGATGTGTAAAATATTAAATTTATAAAATTTAAAAAAATTTGTTGATATGTATATATATAAATAAATTAGAATAAAGAAAGAATTAATTTGATGAATTTAAAAAAAAATGTGGCTCAATTTGGAGTTATATACAATTAAATGCATAAAATACTAACAAATAAAAATATTTTAGTGGTGTAAAATATTAAATTTATAAAATTAAAAAAGTTGTTGATATATATATATATGTAAACAAATTAGAATAAAAACGGAATTAATTTGTTGAATTTAAAAAAAAAGGGGGATTCAATTTGGAGTTATATACAATTAAATGCATAAAAAAACTTACAAATAAATTTTTTTAGTAGTGTAAAATATTAAATTTATAAAACAAAAGTTGTTGAAACAAACATATATATAAATAAATTAGAAATAAAAAGGAATTAATTTGATGAATTTAAAAAAAAAATGTGGCTCAATTTGGAGTTATATACATTAAATGCATAAAATACTAACAAATAAAAATATTTTAGTGGTGTAAAATATTAAATTTATAAAATTAAAAAAGTTGTTGAAATATATATATATATATATATATATGTAAACAAATTAGAATAAAAAAGGAATTAATTAAGTGAATTTAAAAAAAAGGGACTCAATTTGGAGTTATATACAATTAAATGCATACAAAAACTTACAAATAAAATTTTTTTAATAGTGTAAAATATTAAATTTATAAAAAAAAAGTTGTTGAAACAAACATATATATAAATAAATTATAAATAAAAAGGAATTAATTTGATGAATTTTAAAAAAAAAAGTAACTCAATTTGGAGTTATATACAATTAGTTGCATAAAAATGAACAATAACGAGAAGTGTCCGAGTGGAACACGCCACCTTTGAGTTGCCCAGAGGTCGCGTGTTCGACTCCCTCCAGGCGCATTTAATGGTACATTTATTCAGAGCCTATAAAGGCTCATATACATAATGCGCCACCATAATTAAACTACTGGGTCATTGGCCAAGTGATTCGAGCCCCGCCGTGCCTTAGGAAAGGCCTGTGTTCGAACCAGCTTGACCAATTTTTTTTTTATGTAAAAATTTAGCGACCGTGCGGTCGTTAAATCAAAAATGGCGGACCCTAATTTAAAAGTTGCAACCATTTTTTGCGGTCGCTAAATTAAAATTTGTGACCGCTTTTGGCGGTCGTTAAATTAAAATTTGCGACCGCTTTTGGCGGTCGCTAAATCTCGCAAAATTTAGCGACCACTATTTTAGCGATCGATTAAAGCGGTCGCTAATTCGGTCGTTAAACATTATTAGCGACCGAAAAGCGATCACTAATTCGGTCGCTAAAACCAGTTTTTTTTGTAGTGGTATAAGTTATTAGTCTCTCTGAATATTTGACAGGCCACTTTCCAAGTCCCTTGTTGAAATGTAGCAATTGGCTTGAGTTAGTTACTTTGTCCACTGTGTCTGCTACTTATCTTTTGCAAAAAAAATTCTAGACAGGTGTATTCTCCCCATACACATGTTTACTATATCTGGGACCATCAGATATGCTAGAGAGAAAAAGTGTAATATATGATCTTATAATTTAGGAGTTGGAATCCTTTCTTTGAGTATAAAATGACATATTTATAGGCTTGCATGTGGTGATGTGACACTTAATTAAACTAATTGGCCTAATGAGTTGATATGTGTCATAGTAGTTGTCATTCTTAGAGCTTAAACATATTTAATAAGCATGTATGACTAAACAGCCCTTTGGCATGGTCGTCTCTCCTGGGTGCTCTTGATGTTAGGGCGAGCAGTTGAGTGTTGGGATTCGTCAGTTGTTTTGGCACTTTGACTGGGGGCGGATAACCTCTGGTTGGGAATCTTCTTATGTTACTCGCTTCTCTTCTCGGTGGCTGACGAGCAGCTTTGGTCATCCCTCTTCTCCGGGTAGGCGCTCAACCTTGCTCGCCTTTCTTGAGGTGGAAAGCGAAAAGCTGGCTAGCAACTTTGACTTAACCTAGTAGATATGTTGACTCAACTCTTACCTGCTCGCCCTTAACTCAATTATGCTTGTGACATTATTATCTTGATTATGGTCTGTTCGCCTTTAATTTGTGGGTGTCGGGTCTTCTATCAACGAGGAATATAGTCCTAATTTTTCATAAATTGTACTCCCTCAATTTTAGGAAAATTTGCTTCCCTGAAATTTCATGTG
Organism: Prunella vulgaris; assembly: GCA_026898435.1. Taxonomy (NCBI): domain Eukaryota; kingdom Viridiplantae; phylum Streptophyta; class Magnoliopsida; order Lamiales; family Lamiaceae; genus Prunella; species Prunella vulgaris. The sequence goes on along the minus strand of JAPKLY010000778.1, from coordinate 5,277 downwards.
TTTTAAATTTTTTTTTAATAAAATAGTGGTATATAGATAAATATGTGTAAAATTATGTGAGTGTGCACGCAAATCAATACTATTTTCTTTTATAATAGTTTGCAAATTAGTGTGAGTATTCAAATAAGGAATGTGCAAATTTTTATGGGATAGAGGGAGTATAATTTATGTCCCAATAAAGTATGCATGAATTTACTCTCAATTCCTTTTTAAATTAGCATTGGTCTTGTATGCACCTAGTGCATCGTGCAACTGAAATGTATTTATAAAAATTTACACAATTTATTATTGAAAAGTCACACGTGTTATTTCTAAAAAAATTGAATTTTTAAAAATACACTTTTCAGTAATAATATTTATGACTTTTCAGTAGTATTTTCTGTAACTTTTTAAAAATGCATTTGAGTTGCACGGTGCACTTGGTGCACAAGAAACTTACCCTTTAAATTATACAATTTACATCTCAATATCATTGAAAATAAAAAATAACATCATTTTCTATTGAGCGTCAAGCACGTGACATTTTTCTCAGATGAAAATATTAATTGTGTTAATAAAATAATTTTAAATTATTTTTAAATCGAATATCATTAATAATATTCCACGACGCTAATTATTTGAAATATCTTTATTGAAAATTGTTAATAAATCTAATCTAATAAATTTGTCACTTTAAAAAATATCAATTTGAATGTTTTTTCTCAAATTACACACAAAATTTCTAACTACACAAACAAAAGCTGATCAACATTGAGTTTGATTGAATAAATTGGGGAAGAATATTTTCTCGTATTTGACTATGAGAATATATTTTAATGAATTTAAGTTTGTATTTTTGTAGTGATGTAAATGGCAGCCGCCGAGACTATGAGAATATATATTTTCAACACATTTGGCGCTGTCGAAGCTGACTGGGCGGCTGTCGAGGCCGCCTATAGGGAAAAGGAGTACGGACGGAAGCCCAAAAAACTTTGAAGAAATGAGCTTAGCTCACCTAGTGAAGCAAGAGACTGGGGAACCCATCTACAGCCGCACCACTGACATTCAAATAAGTATTTCATAATTTAGTTCTAATTACTCTTTACAATTTTATTTTGTTTAAGTTCAGAACAAGGTGAAAAGGTCATCGAGGAGGCTCAGACTCAAGTTGCACCCACCCCGGAGAACCCTACTCGTGCCCCTATTGATGAGAAACGCATCTATTTGGATGTGATCGGAGTAAAAAAGGGGAAGATCATAGGACTGGACAGTCACTGTAAGATCATTTTCCGTCAGACAAAGCTCCAGGGCTCATCATCCTACTCGATCAGCTCTAACCCCAGCATTGATCTAGAGCGCAAAGTCGTCCACCTTACACAGAAGCTATCTCAGCAAATGAAACAAAATGATGTACTTCAAAATAGATTAGCGAAGATTTTGGATAAAATCGGTATTGCTCCACCGGAGGATTTATTTGTTGAGGATGACGACGAGGATCAGGGTGGGGGTGGGAATGGGGGTCAGGGTGGGGAAAGAGATTTTAATTCAAAAGATGATGAGTAGTTTGATATATATATATATATATATATATATATATATATATTGTTTATTGTGAACACTATTTTTATATTTATGTTGAAGAATATTCTTATTTTAATGTTGAAGAATTATTTAATATTTTAATGTTATATAAATTTATTTTGGATGTTTTAAATTTTATGTTCTACATCAAATTTATTTTTTATGATAGACTGTTAAATGCAAAAAAATCAATTAAACAGAATTATAAATTTATAGTAAGTTATGTAGAATATCAAATTTATGCAATAAAAATTGTTAATATATAGTTTGATGAATTTTAAAGAATTAATTTAATGAATTAAAAAAATAGAAACAAAAATAATTAATTTGATGAATTTTAAAAAAAGTGAGTCAATTTGGAGAAATGTACAATTAATTGCAAAAAAACAAACAAATGAAACTAATTTAGTAGTATAAAATAATAAAATTATAACATTAAGAAAAAGTTATTGAAACATATATATATATATATATATATATATATATATATATATATAAACAATTTAGAAGTAAAATAGGAATTAATTTGATGAATTTAAATAAAAAACGTGACTCAATTTAGAGTTATATACAATTAGTTGTATAAAAACGAAAAAGATAACAAATTTTAGTAGTGTAAAATAATGAAATTATAACAGTATGAAATTTTATTGAAATATATATATATATAAAAAAAAACAAAGCAAAAAGGAATGAATTTGATACATTTGAAAAAGCACATGGCTCGATTTGGAGTTATTTACAATTAGTTGGATAAAAATGAACAAAAATAACAAGTGCCCGGGTGGAACACGCCACCTTTGAGACGCCTAGAGGTCGCATGTTTGACTCCCAACTAATTAACTCGTTAAGAACCGCCACTAACAGTTGCAATAAATATCCAAAAAAAATTACTTCTATTTTAATATATAAATTAACGACCGCCAAAAGCGATTGAAAATTAAAAATTTACGACCGCATCTTTTTTTTAATTATAATTCAGAGACCGCCAGTAACGATCATTATATATATATTAACGACCATTTTGAGTTGTCGCAATAATTATATAAAAAATTAAATTTTCAATTAATTAATAATTTTACGACCACTGGTGGCGGTGGTTAATATTTACTTAATGACCACCTAAAGCGGTCGCTGAGTTCACCAAAATGGGTCAAGACCCGGATAAATTAGCGACCGATTAACGACGATCGCTAATTAGCGACCGCAATCAAAATCGGTCATTGAAGGTTTGCTACTACGTGTTTTGCGACAAGCTTTTTCGGTCGCTAAAATGCACATTTTTTGTAATGATTCTTTCCAACACAACACACCTAAAAACACTTATTGCACCTATAATTATACTTATAATATCAATTATCACATTCTGATTTGACATAAAATAATATCCTACCATACCAAAATCTAAAAAAAAAAAACACTTTTTTATTATATATTCATCAAGATTTTCACATCTCAAAATTTCAAAGTCGTGACTTGATATGCACACCTAAATCTCAAAACAAATATACCCTTAAAGTCCATCTCGCAAGAATGTGTGGAATAAATATTTATGTACATTCTAACAAAATTATTTCACGGCATTAGAGCATTTGGCTTACAACGATATATAGTCGAAAATTCATGCCAAAAATAAAGAAAAATGTTACAAAAACAGTATACATGAACTGATTTAATATCTCAACGAGTTCAAATTTTTAGATGAGATGTAATTCTTTTGTTGTCGGCAAATATTTCACTCATTCCACATATATCTTCATATTTTAATATTTTCTATAAAGATATAATAATGTGTAAAGATGCTAGAATTATGTAAATGGGAACATGTCATTGGTCGGTTGGTTCCTTTCTAAAATTTGAATTCTGATTGTGTGCACCATAATTAGATTAGATAGATGCATCTGCAGCATTAATAAATGGTACAACTTCTGAGTCAAATCCTTGTTGAAGGGAAGATTGCCTGTGGAAAGGGGAAGAAACTTGTATGTTGACCGTCGACTATCGATATAGACTGATGATGGAACATTAATGAATGAATGCAAACACCAACACATAACCTCCTTCTTAAAAAAATTTGCAAATATTGAAAAAGAAAAGGAAAAAGTAATAATTATAGAAAAATCCATACTTCTATCGTCAAAGAATTGACTTTGACTTTCAAGTTATACATTTTAGATTAAATTTCAGAGAAGTGATATTACTAAGAGGTAGATGAGTTTAGTAATAAAAATAGGGAAAATCATAAAATTTATTTACAAAATTGATTAATTTGTAATTAGTTTTGTGTAGAAAACAAATATATAATTTTTATGCAAAAAAAAAAATTACTGTGTAAATATTATAAATCAATTTATACATTTAAGCATTTTTCCATAAAAATAATGCTAAATCTAGTTAGGCCCAAAAGATTGGATTGTCGTCATGGTGGCTCAGTGTACAGTACTTTTTAGCCTCACAACTCAATTTTATAAAAATTGAATACGGTACAAAAGAAAAAAAAATATTATATTCAGATAATATTCTCACCTAATTCAACAATTAATAAAAAAACAAACAAATTGAACTAATAGATTATTGAGCAAGTGGGTTAAATAACGTTTAGTTTATGTTAATCTTACAATATACCTAACATGATACCTTAATGTCACACAAAAATTTCATAAAAAAATCCTTATTATGTTTCAAATTTAAAAATACGCTCCTGCACAAGTAGACAATGTACTTTCCTAGAGTTGCAATTTGTTACATTGAAGTAAATGTTGTAGGAGATGTATTTCTTAATAAGTGATGAAGTTAATTTATTGATATACTTACCCCTTATTTGGTTCATTAGATAAGCTAAGATAATTTAAATTATCTTATCTAATTTAAGAGCAACACTTGTGTACAAATTTCTACCGTAGAAATATTCATTTTTGAAAAATTCGCGGATCTAAACCGGGTCGGGTCAGATTTGGACTTTTTTTTTTTCAAAATTCGCGCAACTTGTAGTTTCAGGTTTTTTCGCTCCAGGTATGTTACAATTTGGGCAAAGACGTGTTACAATTAGGCAAAATCTGTGATACTAATTCTTAAAAAATTAATTTTTTGTATTTTTCAAGTAACTATAAAGAAAATATGTATTTCTGCAAATATAAATATGTGTTACTTAATTTATTTTTTATTCTCTTTGTTGATTTATGTTAATAATATGTTTTTTCGCTCCCAGGTATGTTACAATTTGGGCAAATGCGTGTTACAATTAGGCAAAATCTGTGTTACAAATTCTTAGAAAATTAATTTTTTATACTTTTCAAGTAACTATAAAGAAAATATGTATTTCTGCAAGTATAAATATGTGTTATTTAATTTATTTTTTATTTTCTTTGTTGATTTATGTTAATAATATGTTATTCATGTACTTAATACATCATTTAATACCTTATATATGTTATAAAAAATATAATATATATTTTTATAAGGATAAATAAATGTTTGTGCATACAGTAACACACATTTGATCTTGCAGTAACACACATTTACTCTAATTGTAACACACATTTGCAGTAACACACATTTACTCTAATTGTAACATACATTTGCAGTAACACACATTTACTCTAATTGTAACACGCATTTACTCTAGATGTAACACACATTTGCAGTAACACAAATTTACTCCAATTGTAACATAAATTTGCAGTAATACATATTTACTCTAATTGTAACACATATTTG
>JAPKLY010000777.1:81732-140598 GCA_026898435.1 Prunella vulgaris | reverse complement strand
TAGTTTCATGAAAAGAATTAACGTATAGAACCTTCTGATCAGAGTTTGCACTGCGGCATACTACAGAAACTAAAGTGGCCATTAGAACAGCCTTCCATGAAGGAACAACTCGAGTAGCCGCCATGGGAAACTAAAGTGTTGAGCTCGAGATCAAATCGAACAATGTTGGTAAGATATAATAAATTGTAGAGGGAGATTTACATAATTAATCGTTTGCCCTTAGAATCTCAAAATGTGGACCTTCCAACAAATGAAACTGTCCAAAGTAGAGCCGGCTTTCGTTAAGTCAAATGTTGCTCCAGGTATGAAAATTATTATCAAATTCTTATTTTAAATATATACGTAGTTTCTTACTAGACCTGGAAATGATCAGATGTGATCTTGTCCTCGGCTCTGTGTCTGCATGCATAGGCGTTATCCAAGTCCAATACAGTCGAATCGAATACTTGAAGTTCAAATTCACTTTCAGGTTTTTGTCAACTGAACTCAAGGCCACTCTATTACGTTAACGAACTAAATATAGCACTCAACTAACAAACAATCCAAGCTCAAGCCAGCTTACGGGTTTTAACGAGCAGAGCTCTCGATCAACTCAATTCGAGTAAAAACTCTACTCTATTAATGTGTAAAATAAATTTATTCGAATTCAAATGCATATTATGTATTATGCAACAAATTTTCTATTAGCCAGCTATTTCGGAGAGTCCTAAATTGATTGGAACCCACATTTGACGTTCCAAAGAATTTTGCATGATAAAACATGATGTTTGTATAATATTTTGAAAATACGTGACCTGTAAGAGAATGCAGGAAAGAGCAATAATTGGTAGTAAAACAAAGTTGATAGAAAGACCAAAAATATGGCATGGTCAAAGCAGTTCCTGCAACTAGGGGACTAAACAGTTCAGATCAAATCATTGCTCGTCTTTATGAGAGAATGCTCTTTCTTTCTTTCTTTCTTTACATAATAAACTACACAAAATACCCGACAGGTAATGCAAAAACCTCGTCTTTTTTTCACGTAAAATACACTATATTGTACGAGATCAGAGGATTCTATCCTGCAGATCTGTTAATAAAGAGGACGCAATAGAGCTTAGCTTCTTCCCAGTTTCTCCTGCCATGTTCTTCAAAGAGGAGATATCTTGTTGTGCCTGAGTTTTCAAGACAAAAAATAATAATAATGAAAAACAACACATTCCCAACTAATTTTAGATAAGGCATACAAACCAGTTGTTTCACAAGTGGTTTGCATTTTTTTGTTTTCCGTATTAGTTTATCAGTACTTGTTGCTTCATTCAAAAGTATTAGTCATACACTATAACCATTAGTTGCGAACCAGTTTTAAGTAAAACTATTCTACACAAAACCAACTCTTAGGATAAATATTATAGAGATGAAAGAACTAACTATATTACCTGGAAAGAAAGTTTATTAATGAGATCACCCGCAGTTAAGTCAATAGCAGAACTCGAGTCATCACCAAAGAGATCAGCACTAGAAATGGATGATGAACCCTACAGCACATGGTACTTAGCATCAATGTCTAACCTTCCATAAAAAAAAGGGCAGATAATTTCCTCAATTGGTGTACTAAATAACTGGAACATGATTTTTATAATTCTTCAAATGAAAGCACTATGGTATACGCATGAATGTCATATGTCCTAAATCACTGCTATGAGATCCAGATGGACATATTTTTCTGTAAACAGCCCTTGATAGAAATGAAGAAACTGTACAATTCAAATTTGTACCTGCAGGATCGAAAATTTAAAGTGTACGTCCAATCATTCCTTACAAAAGAGTTTCACAGGTGTCGAGATATTAAATACGGACACCAATAATATGATCAAATAAAAACAACTTTATCTGAAGAATCTAGGAAGACTAGGTAATGAGGGTACTGAACAAATTGAAAATAGACCACTACCACTACTCCAGCCTGCATCCAGAACCCATAAGAAAGAATATAACATGACTGAGATGATATGAGGACATAAAACTTACTGAGAACTTCTGCAATGTAGCCGATGCTTCCAAATCACTAGCCCTGTTTTGCAGACCGAAGTATTGGGCTGATGATATAGATTTTGCATTAGAAAACTTCTTCCTTGCTTCATCAGTCTCCTCAACCTAATGATGGTAAATGTGAAACAGATTCATGGATTAATAACCTCCAATCATGAATTAGCCTAAAAAAGTTACTTTTTAGATATGATGATGGAGGTGGGGGGAAGGAAACAAGCAGTCAGATTTCGACATATAAAGTTAAAACAGATGGTAAATCATTATCCAGGTAACAACATTTAGAAGAACAACGTATGATAATTTATCAGACAGTACATCATATTCTTGCTTTCCTTTTTTTTTTTTTTTTGGCCAAATCAAAATAATTGTCTTCGACAGCATCAAAATGGTGTACTGTTGTTAAAAAAACCTCCAAGAGGTTGAGGAATGGCAAAGGTTAGCATGAAGAAATACTAAAATGTGTGGACGAATCTTTATTAACAAGCTATTTCCCTAATGATCAAATTTAAGACTTCCATAATATCAATAGAGATTACACATGAAAATTTTCTCTTACTTGCACTTTAGATGAATTTGAGCTGCTTTTCTTTGGGAAACCGCTCTCCATGCCATAATCAGCAAAGAAATTGGACGACTTTGGAGGTGTTACATGGTTAACAATACGAGAACCTCCAGAATTCATCTCAGTAGATTGGCCATTTTCTGCATACTCAAATCGAGAAACAAACAATGAACCAACTGCAGGGGCGCTACTGGTTGTAGATCTGGCAGTAGAAACTTGTACAGGTGGCTCTTCAGGCTTCTGATCATAAAGGCTTTCACTAGGCTGCCGATATGAGAGCATGGTACAGTTTAGTAAATAAAATTGCAAAACAATTATTTATTACATGAAGTTTAGACCGATCAAAAAAAAATTTACATGAAGTTTAGATTGTAATAAGAGATAGTCGAGACACACCTTGTTCGTAAGTTTCTTAGCACCTAGCCCCCCTGTCTTTCCAGTTCTCTTTGCACCAAGAGATTTCTTGACAGTCATTGAGGCAACTGCCGAGGCTCTTGGTGAAGAAGATTCGGGTATTCTATTTTTCAAGGAAGAGCTTTCATTTAAAATACTTCCTTTTGGATCTTCTTTGACATTTGTATCAGAAAATCCATGAGAAGGTCCTGATGACGGGGAGGCAAGAGGTGATGAAGGTAAACCTGCATCCTCTGCATTGCTTTTAGCGACTTCCTTTGCAAGTAATTGCCTATATAACTCAGCAGCTCTTGAGGTATATTTGGCCTCAATCTTGCCTCCATCACTCCAACCATGTTGTTTGAAAAAAACTTGTGCACGGTTATTTCCACCAAAGCACATCATTTTCAACTGCTCAGGAGTCCACGAATCCATATTCGTTGACCTGCAATTAAGGATTGGATGAGAAAGCTACATTAATTTTTTAAATAAAAAATAAAAATCATCTTTTCTTACCAAACACTAGTGAAATATCACTCCAAGGAAGAATTGACAAATGACAAGTATGAACATGAATGAGAATTAGACAAATCACACTGCTGAAACCGCCACTGATATTTAAGTGTTTGTTTTCCTTGATCTTTCTGACTTGGTGCATAAATGTAGGATATATATATATTGTGCAATAAACCCCTCCGGCCGAAGACTAGTGGTAAGTGGTCACGCGGAACTTTCGGAAATATATATATTTCAAACTATAAGTGAACATTTGATATTGCCAAGGTAATTTCAATTAAATAAAAGTTTATTTTTTCTTGACAGTCCATATACTGATATAAGCTTAAAATTGTCTTCCGTACTCAACTGCCAAATTTATTTTGAGCTAAAATTTCCTTTCACTGAATTTTCTTCAGAAACCGTCCGTCATTTTCCCTAATTGAGGTAAACCATTTTCATGAAAACAAGCTGTACACTGTCGGTATCAATTCAGAGGAGGTACCTAGCCTCTTTAACTAGAGAGGTATTTGAAGAGTCCGATCATGCCCTTGGCCCCTCCCCTACTTCCCATTATTAAAATAGTTCAACTATCAAAAAAATAACTGTGTGAAAAATGAGATGGCTAGAGTTAGTCTTTCCTTAGATCTTTTAGTTTTAGCAATCTGAACCTGATCCAAAGAACTCTAAACAAAAGCAAGGACATGAGCACATATGAGTAGGAAAGATTTTATGGTTCATTTATTTATCTTAAAATCAGAAGGCAGGTGAGACATCAAACATATAACTTTTTCGCAATGAACAGTTCTAAATTAAATATCAGCAATGAACAGTAAAATAGATTAGCAACGGTAATTTGACAGATAGGAGACAGCAAATAACTCTACTTATCCAAGAATACCTTGGTAATACTTTCTAAGCATATCCTAAACAAAGTAGTCAATAGGAAGTACTATAAGTTTAAGTAAAGAAATTTCATTAAATAAGTATAACCATCACCGAGTCCCTGATTTTTAATCCTTGTCAATGTGCACATGCCCAACTTAAGATCATTATTTAGTTGCCTCTTATTTTCAGAAAATTTTACTCAATTCCTAAGGCCATTTTATGCAGATTGTTAATGGTAGACAATCAAACAGTATTACAAACTTTTACTCTGAACTTACATACTATAAAAACCTGCAAGCAAAGGGCAGAGACATGCTAGTTCAGTATGCTATCCCCATCCAGCCCAAGTACACCAGATTTTGAGTCAGGTGGCCTCGAGCATATTTCATACTCTTCCATAAGCATCAATTTTTATCAAAATAATTCTTCAATTTCCGCCAGGTGGATGATGCTATCATCTAGTAGTCGTATAACACATTAACACATACCCTTTTGAGTTTTAGATAGATACATTTGTTAACTATTTAGATACTGATTCACGTTTGGTGCCTATATACCACTAGTCCCACCAAAACATTATTTCCAAAGATCCTTTGGACCTGACTTATATATAATTTTGCCAATTTTCCTTGAATACTTTCTTCTCCCCAACCTCCGGTGTTTCCTTCAAAAGGCAACGAAAAGCAGAAAAAATGGAGAAAAGAACAGATATGGATATTCTTTTTCAATTATTTATAGGTATATTAGCAGTTTTTGCATCTATGCATCCAGCTTTACAAGGATGTAAAGGCACCTTGGTCAATTGAAGGCCTTTGCACTTATGATGCACCTAACACCTTAAACAATGATGGCCTATCCCATTGAGTTCCTTGTGTCTAATCAATAAACCCACATTTTTTGTTGAAATGCCATTATACAACTTATTTTATCTTGTTATTTAAGTTTTATTGGGAACTTTATGTTAAATTGATAAAATGTTATCTAGAAAAGCTGGTCCTGTACTAGAAAGAGGAAATTAATTATTGAGCTAATGATTTTTAACATTTCAAAATTAGTTTAGTGTTGTATAACTTCAGACCTATATTGACAAAATGGGTGTAAAGGTTTCAATTTAAGGTTTGTACAAATAAAAGGTTACACCCAGTTTGGTTTTATTTTCAACTCCTTTCCATCCCAGCATTCCTTGTTTAAACTAGTTTTACATATGGAATAAATAAATCATCACTACGAATGAGGCTATACCTAACCTTCATATATAATTCTATCATTGTGAGTTCACTTACAGAGCCATGAATTGTAGTTGAAAAATGCTCTTGTAACATTTTCCATTTCAATCTTGCATGCATCCTTCTATCAGACCCTTATATCTCATAAGACTCTTGCGTTTTGTCCAACTTGTATCATAATGTCCACTACCATTCAAATAATACATGCTAAATAGCAAAGAGCTTTAGAAATGGACTTCCCCAGCATCAATCTCAATTCTGCAATGATCTCAATATAACATAGACATAGAGGCATACCTTTTCTTCTGAGTAAACTGCCAGATTAATTTTGTAAGCAACTATCACAGGCTTTCTCGAAGTCGACGAATACTCGTGCAGGCTCTTTTATTATGTCTATGATTACACTTCTTAATAATTTGTTTAATAAGAAATGATAGATGACACTCTTTTCTCTTTTTTTATATAATATGCCTCTACTGACTCTCAGACAATTGGCAGCGCCAAAAGAACTAGTTTACAGAATATCAACATCTTCATAATACACAGTTTCTCAGGTGCCTATGTGAAAGAAATTAATTGCTGTTATCCTGAACCCTCCGTCACACATTATATCCTTACGTTGAGGTACATAATGAAATTACAATTGATTAAATGCTGACTGAAAGAATCACAAAAGCATTATATCAACCACAAAGAAATTGATTGAGTATATAAACAACAAAAAAGTGGGAGAAAAAAATTACCTAACAAAGCTGATGTGCACACCAAGGCTTCGATGAACACCCGAACAATCAATGCATAAGAAGATCCCATAGGTAACAGACGCCCAGGTCGGGTTCTTCGCGTTGCAATCAAAACACATCTGAATTCCAAACATCAATTTTCATATTAGGGTTCAAACCCAAACCCCAGAAAACAAAAACCAAAAAAAAAAGGAGAAAAAAAAATACATCAGATCTGAATCAGATCTCAGCAATGCAGATCATAATCAAAATCGTAATTTCATAGAAAAAACATTACCACACAGAAATCGAAAATCACCTTATTATCGGGCTTGACTTTGAGCTTGCGGAAAACGGCGTTCCTATCGGTGTAGAGGTCGGAAGCCATCGCAATAAATTAATACGATTCTTCTGCGTATTGATAAAGATTGAGGGAGTGCGTTTATGGATATGTTACAGTTTGGTATCTATATATCGGTTGCCTTTTTAGAGAGAGAGAGGCGTCTCTCTCCCCCCTGCCTCTCTCACGCTCTCTCCTCTGATAACAATGCGAATTGAAGAGCAGTAATTCCTGATTTCTATAAAATCAACCTGATCGCTGTAATCGCAGTTAATTTTTGATATCATTGATCTTGATAATTGTAGTATTTAGAAACTCGATTTCATTTCTCAGGATTTTCTTGATTTTCTTTGTTTTTGTAATGATTTCGAACCATTTTTCTCACAAATCTATAAATAGAACTGTACCAAAAGAAAAGAAGAGAATTTTTCTCGCGTCAACGACTTTCCGCATTTGAAAAAAATTAAAATAAAAAATGCAACTACTGCATGTTGAGAGTTTTTTCACTTTTGATCTCATGATTTTAAATATTTTACTATTGATTTCATATAATTTTTTATTATATTTGTAGTCTAGGGGTGTATTGGATTAGAATTTTAAAAGATTTTTTTAGCTGAAAAAAATCCTGCAGATTTTAAAAAATTTGTAGGATTTTGGTGACTTTTAAGATTTTGCAGGATTTTGTAAGACTTTTAAAATCAGGATTTTAATGGATTTTATAGAACTTTGTAGACTTTGCAGAATTTCATGGATTTGTGACATACAATAAAAATTCAAAAAAATTTCATACATTCAAATTAAAAAAAAAAGTTAAAGACAAAAAAAAATCATAATATCATGTCCTCCTAAATAGCATTACTCCACATATTCATATCTATACTATTCCTCCAAGCATTAGTGTCTTGTCGTTCTTGCTCTTGAGTTTGAATGATAGGCTCAAAATCACGGTCTTCATTAACTGGTAATGTTGAAGATGAAGGTTCGTCCACCAATTCAATTGGAAATTCATCAGAACGACATTCTTTGCGAAAAAAGTTATGTAGAGCTGCACATGCTAATACAAGCTCTGCTTGTATCTTAAATAAAAATGGAGGTGCTGACTTAAAAATTGTGAACCTTGATTTAAAAATATCAAATATTTTCTCGATCACATTCCTTAAAGACGCATGACGAAGATTGAACAATTTTTTCTCATTTTCAGGGTCATTACCTTGACCTGCAAAATCTTGTAGATGATATCTTACGCCTCGAAATGGAGCTAAAAACTGACGTCGGTTAGGAAATCCACAATCCACCAAAAAATATTTACCTAGTTATATATGTAATATATAATATTAGTATTATAATAACAACAACAATAATAATAATAATAATATAAAAATAATTATTTACCTTGTGCCACTTTAAGTCCATTCTTCCTTATTATAGCATCATTTAGTAGTTTGAAATCATGAGCTGAGTCCTCCCACCCACTTAGAACGTACATGAACTCTAAATCAAAATTGCAAGCAGCTAAAACATTTTGTGATATTTTTCCATGACGATTACGATAAATGCTTACATCTCGCCCCCTAACCATTGCTGGAATATGTGTCCCATCAATAGCTCCAATGCAATCCTAAAATATAACAAAACTCAAATTCCGTAAAAAAATAGTATAAATATAAAAATATTACCTAATGACATATGTAATATATAATATTAGTATTATAATAATACTATATTAAAATAAATATTTATCTTGTATATAAGTTAGGATGAACAATATCGTTTTTTAATACTATATAAAACATACATATATATTTAATGATTAATTATTAATTATTTTATTTATTCTAGTATATATGTATATATAATATTATATTAGACTTCGTCACTGTAATTACTTTATCGTTGATGTTATAAGTGCAGAGATGAAATTATAAGGTTAAAACTATTTTAGGTCTTAAAAATAAATAATTATATTTGAGGATAAATAAAGTCACTAATTAAAAAAGTCCACCGAAATTCTAGGGGTTTTGATGGAATTGTTGGTATTTATAAAATACACTAAAAAGTCCATCAAAATCCATCAAACCCAACAATCCTTTAAAATCCTTATATTTTTTAATACCAGTGGATTGTTTTTAAGTCTTTTAAAATCATGATTGAATATCAGTGGATTGTTTTTAAGTCTTTTAAAATCCCGATTGAATACAAGTGGATTATTTTTAAATCCTTTAAAATCCTGATTGAATACCAACAGACTTTTTTATAAGAAAAAAAGTCCTTTAAAATCCCACGAAATCTTAAACGAATACACCCCCCTAAAACGTTATAAAATTTTACAAATTTGGTCCTAAAATTTAAGGACCAAATATATAAATTTTATAATATTTTTTGGAATCAGATCTGCAAATTTTGTAACATCTTTTGGTACCAAAACTTCAAATTTTGGGATCAAATATGCAAATTTTGTAGCATATGGGACTACAAGTGCAAACAAAATTATATGAGACCAATAATAAAATGTTTGGGACAAATTCTAAAATAATTCATATCATATGGGACCAAAAGTACAAAAATATCGCAGGTTGAACATGTAAAAAGCTAGTATACAAAGAATTTTTTTAAATTATTATAATACAATATTTGTTCGCACTCATTTTTTAAACAGTGTAATTTTTAAATATGCATATCTGATTTTTACATGGTGAGTTAGACTATCACGCGATTAATCCAATTAACGGATACTTAAATATATATTTTTATTATATTTTTAATTAAATTTTATTATTTTATATAATTTAAATTGATAATGTGACACTTAATTTATATAATATTCACTATTATTATATATTTAATGAGTTAATAAAATTTGAATAAATATTTTATTATATTAAATCATTCAATAAACTTAAGCTTTGGTTAGAAAATATAAATTTTATACATTTAATTTATAAATTTTTAAAAAATATATAAATTTTTTAGGTATGATATATAATAAAATATAAATAAATAGGTATTTATTTGAAGAATCACACACAATTTTTTTTTTTTTGAAAATTTGTGTCTTCGTATTTGAATTATATCGTCCGTGCACTCTCGTACCTGCACTTGTGCAATATAGATGAAAAGTGTCAAGAACAATTTTTTTTTCACCAAAAATAATTTAATTATTTGATTTTTTTTTAAGAATCATCTAGTAGTTACTCCCCCTATCCCACTATATGTTACTAATTTTGTCATTTTTGTCTGTTCAACTGTACGTTTCTCATTTATTTTTTATCTTTTTTTTATTATTCATTTTTTATTATTATTTTCATTACTTTTTACATTATTTCTATTATTTTTCACTTTTTCCATCACATTAATTATACTTTTTCACTTTTTTCATCACATCACTTATATTTTTTCATTTTTAGTTTAATTTGTGTGTCCAAAAAGTAAAAAACAACGAGCAACTTATACCGGAATGGAGGGAGTATAATCTTCTCTATAAATAGTCACCAATATTGGAATATTTTGAAACATAATTATTATCTCTCTTTGTCTCCTCATTTGTTTATCTTCTAATTTTCTATCATAAATCTAAGTTATCCAAATTTCCAAAATTTTCTCAATTTATTAATTTTTTTGAACTTGGAAAATTTTTCAAACTCTCAAAATTATCTTTATTCTCAAGATTATCCAAATTTTCAAGATTATCCAAGTTTTCAAAATTATCTAAATTCTTAAGATTATCCAAGTTTTCAAAATTATCCAAATTCTTAAGATTATCCAAATTACCAATGTTTTCAAAAGAGGAAAAAAAAAGAGTGACACACTTTCTCTTTAAATTACAAAGAGAGGCAAGTGTGCAAACATTATAAAAATTACACACCCAAAAGCACTCTCAGAATGAGTGTGCAAATATTCTAAAAGTTGCACACTTGTCCCTCTTTATAATAAACCTAAAAAAATGTTCTTTTTTGTAACTACCCATTTTCAAAATATATTAAAGTTGTTATCTTATGACATTAGTGTACACATGATTGTGAAAGATATAAATTATCTTGATGTTTATAGTTTTCATCAAGTAATGACTGTGTGAAACTTACACTTATCTTCAAATTAAAGTTTGTTGGATTAGAGTTGTTTTGTGATACATGTAAGAGATCATGCCGTTAAATGATACGTGACCGTCATGATTCAAACTATTCTAGTTTAACTAAGTTTACAATTATTACTAGACCACCAAATCATTATAAGGATCAAGTGAGAGAATGTTAAAATTTTATTATTTTAATCTTTAAAGTGTGGTCCGTGTAATTTTAGGTCCAATAAAAAAATAAATTAAATTCACAAATATTAATTTAAAGTACGTGTTTAAAATTAAAGATTCCGTAATGATGATGAGCGGGAAGAATTAAATTTAAACATGTGGGTGATTTTGATCAGTTATGATTTTCGATTAAAACTTCTCTCTCCCTCTTTTAAAGATAATTCACACAAAACATCATTAGTGGAACAGAAAAGAATAACGCAAGAGGAGAAAAATTGAATAATAACACACGGTAAAAAGAACTCTGTACAAAACATTCAAAACAAAGATTAATCTATAGATCCGAGTATTTGTGTATTTTCCTTTCATTTTGAAGTGTGAATCATAATATGTAAGATCTCGGGCAAATTATAAGCACGACAATTCCATTACGATTTCATGAATTTCATTAAAGAAATACAGAAATAACTAAGAACCAACTTTGTGAAAGAACAAGCAAATTAGCAAACAATTAGAATCAAATCATGAAAGTGGTCGATGATCAAAGTGATTCAAGGCTAAATGGAATCGGAAAAGGCAACAAGAGGGCTCCTCACTTGGTAGACACCATCATCCCACACCAAAGAACCTGACAACGTCCCATTCTCAATCAGCGCTTTAACACTCACCACAAAAGTTTGCGTCTCTCCCAAAGATGCAAACTTAAGTTTGCGGGGCTTGACTTTGATGCACAGCCCTAATGGGGCGGTAACCACGACCTTATAGGTGGAGGAAGGGGACCCCACATTGGTGACAGTGCGGTGGAAGACGGCGGTGACAGAGTCCCCTGTTTTACCAGAGACTGCAAAAGATGGGTAGTTGAGATCATAGACTGAGGCACTGCCTGAGGCAGTGCACGTCGTGTTGTCACCGGTGATGCGTTGCAGGCTCGTGGCGTTGTAGCCTTGCCCGCACAGGAATTTTATATAGTCGGCTTCAGCAATGTCGTATACCAAACCCGGGGCTTTCGCCTTAACCGGGTCGATCTGCCCCGACCCGTACGCGAATTCGGCGTCCTTGTTTGCTTTCGTGCTCATACGAACAGCTGCATAAGTATGAGAATCAATTTTGTAAGAGTTCGATTCCCTTGCTGGACTTTATTTACGTACAAGACTTGATTTGTTTTCAAGTCAATAAGATTTAACCAAAAATATTCATATGGTAAAATTGGGATAATTTTAAAAAGAGCACAGTGAAATGAAACATTTTATAATCGACTAAATTTTTATAAAATCGGATCATGGGCGGACCTCATACTTAGTGGAGCACTTGGATTGGTTCTTCAAGTAATAAGGCTGTGAGATATTTTTAGTTGATTTTGATTCTTTAAAATTTCAAAAAATTTTATAATTTTTTTTTCATCAAGTAACATAGTCTTTAGATTTTTTTTTTTAAATTCAAAATATCAGCATATATAAAATTCAAGTAATATTATGTCAGTATAAAATTCGCTTCCAAACTATATTACTATATACACAAATGCGTGTTACTAAAAAGCAAAACCTGTGTTGATAATTTTTAAAATTAGGAGCAAAAATTCTGAAAGTTAATTTCTCATGTATATATTTTACCATCTATTATATTATGTGCTGTAACTAAATGACAATTTTTTTTTTTTTTTTCAAATTGTTAAAGTAAGTTGTAGACTTTAAAAAATCACAATTCAAAAAAAAAAAGATATCTTCCTGTCCTGGGCTATGAGCAAGAGCAAGCCAATGAAACGCCATTCTTGTTCTTAGTTAAGAACTTGGAAAATGGGGAGAGAATAGAGTTGTTCAACGCTGTGAGATTTTAACCATGTAAAGGGTAAATAAGGATAATTTTATGGATCCTAGATCCATATTATATTTCATACGAATTTTCGTATATTAAAATTGTGAATGGTTAAAAATATATATTATAACTAAAAAAATATTAGAAAAATGATTTATTTTGTAATTAACTTGATCTATATGATACTAAGTGTCTGTTTGCAAACTCAACATAAAAAGTAAAAATGCTTATTTAAAAAAAAAAAGCACTTGAAACATGTTTTCAATAACTATTTTAAGTGCTTATTATTATTTTTGGTCAAACAATAATTTTTAGTTTTTAACTTGTACTTAAACACACATTTCCCAATAAAATAATATTCAATGCTCTTTTTAGAAGCATTTCTTTTGCAAACACATTTTTCTTAATCATTTTTCAAAATCATTTAAGTTTAAAACACTCTTTATTTTTCATTTTGCTATTTAAATTACTTAATATATATCATTTTCTCAATTTTAATAAAAATTGCAAATATACACTAAAAGATAAAAAAAATTGACACGCTCTAAAATTTAATTCTTGAGAGCAGAAATATTTACCAGTAGTCATTAAAGCAGATTTAATGGCAGCAGGGGACCATTTCGGGTTAAATGATTTTACGTAAGCAGCCGCACCAGATGCATGAGGGCAAGACATGGATGTTCCAGAAAGGATTTTGTACGGAACAACTCGTGGATCACTGGACAATCCGGTGAGACTAGTAGCTTCGGTCCATGCTGCAAGAATACCAACTCCAGGCGCAGTAAGATCAGGCTGTAATAAAAAAAGAAAAGAAAAGAAAATGAGATTCACTAAATTAATATTATAACTTTGTCCACGGATCCTCTCCATTTTCTGTGAACTTTAGAGAGAGATTGACACAAAATTAAAATAATTAATAAAAATATATATTTATGGGATCAATGATAATGATTTCATTCCATGTATTGTGTGTATCTCTCCCCTAATTTTAGGAGAAATTTACACAAAAAAATAAAGAGAATCACACACACTTATGACTTCAAATTGACCATTTAATTAATTAAGGTGACCTTAAGAATGTTCCTTGTGATGGGATTTGGACCCCTCGAAGAAAAGTCAGCAACAAATGGGGCTGTCGAGTCATTATGTTCAGTACTCTTGAAAATGGTTGCCGTCGGTTTGCTACATAATCAATATCTTAATTAGTTTGTTAATCACAACTTAGATTTATAGCAAATATCATCTTGAAAAGAGAAAAAAGGGAAATAATTATACCTTGTTTTGTTAATATAATTATAGATATCAGAGACATTATTTAATCTTAAGTAAGAGGCTGGCAGAGGGGAATAATATGTAAATTCTTCAAAGCTAGCAGAATCTTGCATTATTGTTCCCGCGCAACCAGCTCCTAACTGCTCTTCTGCATCGTTCAGCTCATCGCACAAAACAATCGTACCTTGCGTTAGTTTCGGGTCTAAAGAACCTGGTTTACAATATCTGCATCAGCAATTAACTACACTTGTCATTATACTAGCTTATAGAAAATACTAACAAATTAGTGGAGCAATTTAGAAATTTCATGGAAATAGTTCTTTAAATAAAAAGGTTTCTATATTTTTTAAAAGGCTTAATCTTATACACTATATATGCAACTCAAATATATATCTGGAAAGTTGCATGTGTTTGTTACAAAAAAGTTACCTTTGTTTATGACGAAAAGTCAATTTAATATGAAGTATCTTTTCAATATAAACAAGATCAACTTTCAATAACAATGTAATTATTTTTAAATAAACATAAAGTTCACAATAGATTTATTCTTGTATTTTAAAAAATATCTAAAATTAATAAGGTTTCAACGAGAACGAGAATAAAACAGAGGGAGGGAGAGATTTAAACGAAAGATATAACCTTAAAAGTAATTAGATGTAATTTTAAGATATAAATTCATATCGTTAACATTTTCTTTTTGAAATCACATGACAATTTTTATAACTAAATTGAAATGTATTTTGAAACCATAGAAACAACGGAGGTGGAAATAGTGTACACCTTAATGGAATTCTTTAATGATATACATGCATGCATACCTTGAATCAGAGCTGGTGTAACCAGTTTTGGGCACATCTCTCCCATATACCAAAGGGTGATTGCTGTCGTTGAATGTATTCACCGTCAATCCCTACATAAAATATATATTTTTATTAGTCACTGTTATTTAAAAGTAAATGCAAATTAAAAAGTATTTAATTTGACACTAACATTGATTTTCATGAAAATAATTAATATTCCATCCCTCAATAAAAAAAAAATACTCATTGCTTATTGAATATGCGAAAGTAAATGAGATTAGAGTACTAACATTGTCATTTTACGAAAATGATGAATTTTTTTAACTAGACAAACAAGTATAGTATTGTGGCTAAATTTTTACGGACTGAGGGAGTCTTGTTAAAAGTTGCACGATAAAACTATTGTAAAAAAGTTAAATTGAATTAAATTTAGGCATTATTTTTCAAAACATAGGACAAATTATCACCTGGTAAGAAGAAACGTTGTTGCCTAAAAGGACCTTCGTCAGAATTTTCCTGTCTGTGGTACTAGCAGCTACGGCAACACACCAAGGTGCAATACTCGAAATTGTTTTGGGGATAGGTCCGTCATTTCCAGCAGAATTCAATGTAAGAATCCCACGTTTCATCGCATGAAAAGAGCCAATGGAAACGGAGTCTTCAAAGTAATTGCCATGCCTACCCCCTAACGACAACGATATTATGTCCACTCCGTCGGCGATTGCATCGTCAAATGCAGCCAAGATGTCCGTATCACCGCAACCGTCGTACCAGCAGCATTTGTAGACTGCGAGGCGCGCGGAAGGAACTCCTCCGCGCGCTGTTCCAGCAGCGATGCCGTACAGAGATGCATCAGAGACCAGTCCGCCAGCTGCCGTCGATGCCGTGTGGGTCCCGTGACCTTGTACGTCTCTTGGAGAGGCAACGTCGGGTGATTCGATCACACCTCCCGTGTAGTAATACTTTGCTCCTATGATTTTGCTGCACAATTATAGATTGATCAATCCTCCAAATCGAGCGGGCCCAACGAAAACCAACCTTCTTTATAGGGTGTATTTGCAAATACATTTTACAGTTTTTAATCAATTAAATTACTTTTTAAAATCAGTTTTTAAGTGTTTTATTTCAATTTTATCAACTACAATAAGTTGGCAAAAGTTATTTTCCAAAAGCAGGTTCACCCCAACTTCTAACAGCTTATCACAAGAAAACACAATTATTATCTTCTTTTCTCTCATTATAAATGTGTCCTTCCAGGTCAAACGTTAAATGTTTGCAAACATTATCAACTTTTACTATTAATCAATTTTTTCAATAATCACTAATTTTAAACCACTTCTCCAATTATATAATTTTTTGCAAACAAGCCCTTAATAAAAGTGAAGAAGTACTTTTCCCATTTCACAAAAATTTGCATATTTTATTTTTTAGCTTATCCTACAAAAGTTGTGAATACTCCCAAAATAAAAATATTTCTTTTAAATCTCCACCTTTAAAATTTTTAATAACGATCTACATTATACACATTCTGCTAATTACACTTTTTTTTTAAAAATCGTGCCTCCTAAAAGTACCGTGAATTTTTAGGGGACAGATGTAGTACTTTTTTTTTAATTGATAAAAGACAATTTTTTTAAAATAAAAATGTTTTTCACTGTTTAAGTAGTAATTGAAAACAGATACTAAATATTAGTGTTGGAGATAGGTTTAGGTATACTTATTGCAAGTGAAATTTGATGAAGATTGGCAACTGCCCTTCCATTTGGAAGGTGGTGGACCGTAACCTGCATCGTCGAAACTCTTGGATTCCGGCCAAATGCCAGAGTCCAGCACTCCGATGATGATATCACTCTCTGTTTGCGATCTTTTCACATCCGTAGGAAGGCCCATGAAGTCCCATGACCGTGTTGTGTGAAGTTGTTTCTTGGTATTAGGAAATATAGACACCACCCCTTCTAAGCCTGAAGAATCAAGTAATTAGAGAAAAGATTAATCAAATCAAGAAAGTTTGTTTTAAATAAAATTACGCACTTGCAATTTTGTTTTTTTCTTCATTGGTCAACTTTGCAACAAAGCCATTGAAGCTTCTCTTGTAACTGTGTAGCCAGGACTCAGTTGCTCTTTTGCTGGATTAATAATCAAATGTTACAAAAATTAATTAATCATCCTCATTTTAGTTAATTTCTTCCCTTTATTGAATTATAAATAAATGACTCATATATGAACCTTCCAAGCGTTGATTGTAGTATGCTCATGTGTTGAGCAGTAGTTGAGGAGCCGTCCTTCGGATGATCACCCAGGTAAACTATGTACACCTACGTATGTATAATGAAAAGACGGGGCGGGACCAGAATTATTTTGTGAGGGGGCCAAAAGAAATAAAGAACTACTCATAATTAATAAAAATTGAACATATTAAAAATTATCATATGACAGACTAATAAACTGTAATACATCTAAAAATAATCATAAGACAAAATTTTAATAAAATAAAATTAGTGCAAAAAAATATATGTTTATATTAAAATATCATTTAAACGATGATGATAGACAATAATTGCATCAGAATTTTTAAATATGTATAATTGACAAAAATTCATTATAATTTTTAATAACTATATGTTGCACAAATGTGACAATATGAGAGATGATACTCTTATTTTATTATTTTTTATTGATAAAATAGAGTGAAAATTAATTAAGATGAAAAAAACTTCACCAACAATAGAAAAGTTAAATTTTTTTTTTTTTGAGAAATATAAAGAAGAAAGGAAACAAATGAGAGAATTAAAGAGAAAATCAAATCTAAATAAAATTTGAAAGAATTAAATTTTAAAAAATAAAAAATATATTATATATATTAAATATATATAATAATTAATTATATGATATATTATATTTTCATTAATTATTTTTATTTGGGCCAATTTTATTTAAGAAGAGTAGCAGTCAATTTGGGCCGATGTCTTTATTTTTATCACAAATTTCAGCACTATTCTTTACAAGTTTACCAATTATAATATATTCATTTTAATATATATATATATATATAGATATGGTTAGTGGATTTTTTTTTTTAAGGGGGGCCATAGCAACCCCCACGCTACATATAGTTTCATCCCCAGAAAAGAGTAAGTATTCTTAAATATATCAATTTTATCGTGAAATTTAAGTATATTTTTAGGTGATATTAGTGATTTTCATTAAAGAAAATATAATAAATTAAATCAAGAAATTAAAATTAAAAAAAAAGTCTAATTGTATAGCAGATTGTATAAAATAAATAGAAGATGAACACCTACCTTTTGATCATCCGTGTTCGCTATGCAGCTTATCACGAACGAAAACAAAGCGATCGCTAGAACCAGGGTATGTGCCATGAAATGATTAATATTTTTTTAGCAAATTAAAAGGAGGATTAATTTCATGAGGGTTAAGCTTAATGTTTGACGGGAGAGATGAATTTATAAAGGGAGATGGGCGTAATTGTGTTTGTTAACCTGTCAATAATGTTCCCGCCTAAATATTTAATAACAAATTAAGGAAGTTTTAATTGCGGATAATTTAAATTAATTAAATTTTAATTAGAAAAACAAAGTAAGGAAATTTTAATTAAAGAAATTAAGGAAACTTTAATTAAGGAACTTTTTCTTCTAATGAAATACTTCGAATAAAGGTTTAATTTTTTTCTTTATATACTTTATATGATAAAACTATTAAATTAAGGATTAGTCTTGTATGCACCAATTACACGGTGCAACTCAAGTTTATTTTTTAAAAGTTACACAAAATACTATTGAAAAGTTACACATGTTATTACTGAAAAGTGTATCTTTCATAGTGTAATTTTTCAGTAATAATTTATGCAAATTTTTAATAATAAATTGTGTAACTTTTAAAAGATGAACTTTGTTTGCACCTTGTAATTAGTGCAGAAAAGACTTAATCTTAAATTAAATGTAACAGAAGATGGAATCAGCTAAATATGTTGATGTAATTATATCATTTCAATTATTTCAATAATGTATTAAAAGTGCAGTCTGCAACGTTATCTAAAAAAAAGTGTAGTCAACGTGATTAATTTATTGAGTCAAAATTAATTTAATGTAGCGTAATTTAAGAGTATTATTTATATACTAAAATTTTCTAAATATATCCTATTTATTAAATATATTTTAATAAAATATTAATATATATTACTAAACATATCACATAATTTTTTATAATATTCATGTTCCATCTAAACAAATAATGACACATTTCCATCTTTTTTTCTACTTCAAAAACATTTTAAAAAATGACTCATTCTTATTTTGTAAAAAAAAATCTTAAAAAATTAATATATTTTGAATTTTTTTTGAAAAATCAAGAAAATTTTCAAAAATATATAATTAAATTGAAAAATCATTTAAAAAATTTAAGTACTTCATAAATATCACACAAAAATTATTTTGAAGTATTAAATAAAATTTAAAAATCGATACAAAATAAAATGAAACTTCAAAAAGAATTAAATGAAAAAATAACTGAATAAACCATTTAAACCATTAAACCTAACTAAAATTTGAAAAACGTTAAATAAATCAAATAAATTTAAAAATTAGTTTAAAAAGAAAATAAAAGAATAAATCAACAAAATTTTCAAAAATATTTAATTAAAAAAAAAAACCTTCAGAAAGAAATAGGCTAAAATTTAACAAAATGAGATTTTTGTAATAAAATATTATCATCAAATACTACTTTTACATACTTTGCACAATGTCAGTTCTTAGACAGTTATCTATAATGCACGAATTCTTCAAAAAAACTACCTATGCAGTATCGGATACGCAACGGGTGCGGGTGCGATTCGCGTGGGATTTGCACGGGATACGCCACGTGGTGTATCCCTGAAAAAAAAAAATTGGATTCGCGTATCGGATACGTTTATGTAGGAGTATCCGATACACGAGGGTGCGGCGGGGTATATTTTGCAAAGTAAATTAAATTTAGGGCTTTTTTGCAATTTTTAAAAAGTAAAATTAAATTAATATTATTAATTAATAAAATAAAATATCAAAACTAAAGCCTGCGTGCCCTACAGCCTACAACCTACTTCCTTTCATTTTCTTCCTTTTCTTTCACCGTTTCACGCCATTATCGACGAATCTGCTCCATCCATCGGCGATGGAGCGACGGCCGAACGCCACGGTGGAGGAACGATGGACGATGCACAGGCGCTAACAGTCCTACTGCCTACTGCCCTTTCATTTTCTTCCTTTTCTTTCACGTCATTATCGACGAATCTGCTCCATCCATCGGCGACGGAGCGACGGCCGAACGCCACGGTGGAGGAACGACGGACGATGCACAAGCTCTAACAGTAACAGGTAGGTGTTTTCTTCCTCAATCATTTTAGGGAAAAAAATTTAGGGCTTACTAATTACTTATTGTTCTTGCTTAATGTGTGATAAATTTATAATCGATGCTACCTTCTACTGATTATTGCTACGTGATTGTGTTATTGTGAAGCTATGAACTTTTTAAAAATATTTTGGAATATTTCTTTATTAAGCTGTATAATTGATATGGTATTCCCTGAACATTCTTTTTCTTAATAATTGATATGTTATTGATGTGATTTATATTTTGATAATTTTTTAGGAAATTTGTCTAGATGGCTTCTTCAAATTCTATTAATGTTGATGGTGATGATGATACAATTGATAAAGAAATGAACGATGTTAATGAGAATTGGCCTTTGTGGAAATACGTAGTGAAGCAAACAAAACTTGGTAAAGGGGGTGTAAATTCAAAATTTAAGTGTTCTTATTGTGGTGGTTTGTACACTGGGTCTTATTCAAGGTTGAGGAATCATTTATTAAAGAGATCAGGCTGTTTTATTTGGTGATGAACCAAATAGTGATAATTGATAATCCGATTAGCTTGATTATGTTATGTGTTATTTGAATTACATTTGAACTTTGTAATGTGTATTTGAATTTCATCTAGACTTTGTTATGTAATGACTTAAATTGCAAGACTTGTTTTAGGTTGATGACTTATATTAAATTAATGATGATATTTGAATGATTGTTATTATAATAACTGTAAATATGTTATAGGTACAATATAATAAAATATTAATATATAAACGTATCCTTGCCGTATCACACCCTGAAATTTTTAAAAAATAGAATTCCCGCACCCGCACCCGCTCCCCGCACCTATGCAACACAGACAGTTATAGAAGCTAGAGACTTTGCTATTTGTAGAATAGCTTAGGAATAAATCTTTTATTGATCTATATCATTCTAAATATATATAACAAACACAATAAAAAATATAAAAATATTTCAATTTGGTTTTCTGTTATTCAAGATTTCATATCGGAAGTTTTTGTAGAATTAGACCGTATATAAACTTTATCTAAAACATGACAAGCAATATATAAAACTTCAGCTCAAAACTTTTTTGAAAAGTTATTTTGACAAAAGCATAACCACAGTAACTTCTTATGGAGTTCTATTTTTTCTTTCACAGTTAACATTTAGTTGTTTATTTGGTGATAAATACTCTTCAAAGATACATTTATTCTCATAAAATTCAATGAATTCACTATTATCGAATTCTCTACCATGGTCAAATATAATTCTACTGAATTGAAAACATTTTTAATTTTTCAGTAAAAAATTTTAAAAGTAAATAAAACATCAGACTTTTTAATAAGAAATTTAATTTAAGTGTATCTAGAAAAATCATCAACTATAACAAATGAGTATCTCTTACCAACAATACTTTCATTAAACTCTTAAAATTCATATGACAAAATTCAAAGTAACGTGTTACGGTATATTGTGATAATATTTTGTGAGATATGCTAACTTATTTACCTTGTTCACAAGGATAATAAAGTTTAGTCTTGTTCATTTGAAGTTTAGAGAGACCACTATGAGCTCCTACTATATATGTAACTTGTGAATACTTCTATAATGAGCATGACCAAATTTTTTATATCATAAAATATTCCTATTAATTTTCACACAATTGCAAATTTTGTTCGATTCAATTAAATGATAATTGTTAACCCTATTTCCATTCATAAAAGTTTCATTATCTTTGTTTTTCACGACATAAATTTTTATGTAACTCACACATAGATTATCTCACATAAGTGACTAATATTAATCAAATTAACAATCAAGTGTTCTGCATATTGGTCAATTAATTAGAAAACATCAGAAGCATTTAAGATTCATTTTCTAACAAATTTTCTTTTGCACCTCCATAAGTAATATCACTACAAAAAACGTGGTGATTAGCGACCGCAAAACGGTCGCAAAATTCATTTAGCGACCGCTTTTAGCGGTCGCAAAAACAGTAGTCGCAAACATTTTGCGACCGTTTTTTTGTGGCGGTCGCTAATTTACGACCGCCTAAGCGGTCGCAAAGTTGATCGCAAAAATGTCCGGGTATTGATCCGGTTTGGTTTGGTAGACTTACGACCGCCGTAAGCGGTCGTAAAATTTATATTTTGCGACCGCGCTATGCGGTCGCTATTACAAAAATTATAAACCGAGGCTGCATATTGCGACCGCCAATTACAAATTTAACGACCGCTTTTAGCAGTCACAAAACGTTTCGAATATGTTAATATGTGGCTAATGTGGTTTGAACTCAGGCCCTTTCGAGGGGCTGGCTGAGCTCGAACCACTTGGCCACGGACCCAGCATCTTAAGCATATCATCACATGTTGTATATGAACCTTATTTGGCTCGGAATAAATCTTGCAAATTCGTGCATGCAAGGAATCGAACTCGCGACCTCTAGGCATCTCAAAGGCCGCTGTTCCACTCGGACACTTGTTCATTTCGTTTATTTTTGTGTAACTAATTGTATATAACTCCAAATTAAGTCACATTTTTTTTAAAATTCATCAAATTAATTTCTTTTCGTATCTAATTAATTAATGTATATATATTTCAATAAATTTTAAAAAATGTTATAAATTTAATAATTTACATTACTATTTTTTTTATTCGTCTTTTTCAATTAATAGTATATAATTCCAAATTGTGTCTCGTTTTTTTTTAATTCATCAAATTAATCCTTTGATACTTAATTTAAATATTTATATATTTCAACCATAATATATAATGTTATAAATTTAATAATTTACATACCAAAATTTTAATTTGTTCATTTTTATTCAATTGATTGTATATAACACCAAATTAGCTACAATTTTTAATATGATAAATTACTAAAATTTGATTTTGAAAAATTAACTTTGATGTAATTAAACATACAATAGTAAACATTCAAAATATATTAACATAAAGTTAAAATACTTAATATTCAATTAAAAAAAAAAGTGTTCAACATATAAATTAACTACTCGTCGTTAGAATTAAAATAGTTCCATCCTTCAAGATCTCCACCCTCGTCACCCTCATTCGCACGAGGAGATGCACCCACATCGGGACCACTAGCCGCACCATGACCCGTACCACGACCCACACCGGCATTTGTCTCATCATCCGAGTCCTCCGGAAGTGGAATGTCGGTCTGCTCGAAAACTAGAGTCAACCAAGCTTGCATCTTCCTTTCTTTCCTCTCTTGCTTGGACACCTTGTCCTTCAACTCGATCACTTCATGCTGTAGATTGATATTTGGCTGAGAGGACATTGAATATGATGATGAGGTCCGACGGTGTGTCTGACGGACAACCTTACTGTATCCTCCCAACCCTAGTATCTTGCCCCTATTGACTCCGGCCAAATCAATATAGTGGCGGTCCTCATCAATAGGGGTAGGTGTAGGGTTCTCCGGAGTAGGTGCCGCTTATGTCTGAGCCTCATCGAGAGCAGTTCTGAACTTGTTCTGAAATTAAACAAAATAAAATATTAATTTTATTTTAATAGAATAATTAAAATCTATTTACAAGTGCATTCTAATTAGATACTTACATGAAGCTCGGTGGTGCGGGAATATGTGGATTTCTCAGTCTCATTCACTGGGTGAAGAATGGAAAGAGACTCGAACAGTTTGGGCTTCCGTCCGTGCGCTTGCTTATAAAAAAATTAATTATAATAATTTAATTAAATATAAAAATTAATTATAAATTAAGAATTATAAATCAAAATACTTACAAAAGCGAGTCTGTGCTCGTAAGCGGTCCGGGAGCCACCCCGATATATGGCGACTCCTTCTCCGTTAGGGTTGCTCATGCGATTTTCTCGCGCCTTACGAGCCCTTTCCTAGTGGTCCGGATCACTCCAGTAAGCCACCAATCCATCCCAGATCAGTCATCCATCAGCATCCTTCCCCAAGTCAACAGTGTACTTGCAGACGATTTCCTTCATCCGGCCCTGTGCTCGACTGCACCATAACTCCTCCACCCTAGCATTGTCTGCCGGATCCCAAAAGCACAATTTTCGCAATTCAAACAATTCCAAAAAATTAATTATTCAACTATTAATAATTACTCAAAATATTAACAATTATATACCTTAAACTCTTCAAACATCGCTTTCCTCGTGGTCCCAGGTACACCAGTCCACGATCACTATCTTAATCATCCTGGTCATCATTATTTTCCTCATTATCATCATCTTCCTCTTCCTCTTCATCTTCATCATCTTCCTCATCATCATCTTCGTCTTCCTCATCATCTTCTTCCTCTTCCTCTTTCTCTTCCTCTTCATGTACTTCTTCTCCTTCCTCTCCGTTTTCAACAATTACCATATCTGGATTTGCAGCCACTAAATCAACTGAAGAATTTATACCTTCGTCCTGAACCACTGTTTGAGCTTCTTGCACTTCAGTTTGGAATGGATCTTCAAATTGTGCAGTTTCTAATGTGGATAAATTATGCATTTCCACCAACGACCTTGCTTTGACCTTGACCACTGTTCTTAAGTTCGGTTTGCCTGAAATCGGATACTTGCAATAATAAACCCGAGATGCTTGTGATGCAAAGATGAAGGGGTCGTATGCAGCTGGATATTTTTTGCCGATGTTAATATCAATGATCTTGTAGTTTGCATCGACTCTCTTCCCTTCTCGACCCGGATCAAACTATTCACAGAAGAACAAAACAATTTTTCTCCGTGGCCACCCTGGATATTCAACTTCAACCACCTCTTGCAACACACCATAGTAATCGACCGGTGCTTCGTTGAAGTTTCCACTGGTAAAGAAAACACCACTGTTTGAAGTGACTTTTACTGAAGCATACGCAGCTGTGTGAAATTTAAAACCATTTGCATAGTACCCATTATAACAAGTCACTTGTCGTAGTGGTTTTTTTGCTCAAAGCTTCAAGATGTGGATTCTGAAGCTGATTACTTTGTCCCTACAAATATTAAATTATTACAAGATTAATAGTATTAACTTTGTGCCGAATATATAATATGAGGTAGTGACTACATACCATTTTTTGGAACCAAAACATGAATTTGTGGCGAACTGCATCATACACCTCTGCTTCTGTGATGCCTGGTAATTGTTGACGAGTTTGCTCATAAAACATCCCTACATATCAGAAACACCAGTATTAAAATACTAACATAACTTCAAAAAATGACTAAAAATATAAAACTCACTGTATGTATGGTGGAACCTCGAGCGTATTCATCAAAGCATACGAATGTATCGTCGCTTCTTAACAGTCACATTGGAAATACCGTTTGGTCCCCTTACCGAGTGGTCGACCAGCATGTAAGAATACCGACAGCATACCATCGAACTCACGAAGAGGATGATCTTCTGCGCGACCATCATAGTTGTGAGGCTCGTTTCTGATCCTCGTTTGAACTTGATCGCCGGAGTAATAAGAACAGAATGTACCAACCTCTTCAGTAAGATAAGCATTAACAATGGATGCTTCAATGTGTGCTATATTTCCAATATTACGTTTCAAGTTGTGGAGATACCTAAAAATAGTAAATTCAATACTTAATGAACAATAAAATAACATAAAAATTAGAAAGAAACAAATAAATAAATAAATTTATACTTACATCTCAAAAGGGTACATCCACCTGTACTGCACTGGACCACCATGTAAAGCTTCATACGGTAAATGAACAGGTAAGTGCTCCATCGAGTCAAAGAAACTAGGTGGAAACAGTTTTTCCAACTTGCACAATATAACTGGGATGTCTCTTTCCAAACGCTGCATGTCGTCCACTTTAATCATTGAGGCCGTTAAGTCTCTGAAAAATAGACTCAATTCTGTGATGACACTCCATACATGCTTAGGAAGTGAGTACCGAAAGGCAATCGGTAGCAACCGCTGCATAAAAACATGACAGTCATGACTCTTCATCTGATCGATCTTCCCAGTTTCTAGCTCAAACGACCTACCCATGTTGGACACGTAATTGTCCGGAAAGCGCAGTTCCTTCACCCATTGACATAATTTTTTCTTCTCTACTCTGGAAATTTGGTAGCATGCTTGTGGAAACTCACCTGGTCGTCGACCACTGGATAGACTAGGACGAGAACAGAACTGACTTAACTCTTCTCTGGATTTTGCAGTGTCTTTGGTCTTGCCTTCTGTATTCAAAATCGTGTGTAACAAGTTATCAAACACATTCTTCTCTATATGCATCACATCCAAGTTGTGTCTAATCAATAATTTACTCCAATAAGGCAAGTCCCAAAAGATGCTCCTCTTCTTCCAACCTCCTCGGATCCGTTTATTATGTTCCATTGCGTGCTCCTCAGTCGTTTTCCACAAGTCAGTTACTGTAACCTCTCTCAACAACGAATCACCTAAAATAAAATGTGTATTGTTAAACTAAATACATCAAACTCTTATAATATTATAAACAATGTATAAATACCTGTTTGAACTCGTGGCCTTGGACGCTTTATAGGAGGTCTACCCTTTAGAAAATTCTTTCTGTCCCTCCGAAAGGCATGA
Source organism: Prunella vulgaris (assembly GCA_026898435.1). Classification (NCBI taxonomy): domain Eukaryota; kingdom Viridiplantae; phylum Streptophyta; class Magnoliopsida; order Lamiales; family Lamiaceae; genus Prunella; species Prunella vulgaris. The sequence continues at coordinate 113,903 of JAPKLY010000777.1, read as the reverse complement.
TCATCACATAGAAACTTCCTGTGGTTGTCGAACCATGATATCTTTTTACTCTTTGGAAGATAAAATGCATCAGACTCATCCATGCAGTACGGGCACGCTAGTCTTCCAGCTGTCGACCACCCAGATAACATAGAATATGCTGGAAAGTCGCTGATGGTCCATAAAACAGCAGCCCGTAACGTGAAGTTCTCATTTTGGTACACGTCGTACATCTCAACTCCCAAATGCCACAAATATAACAACTCTTTAATCAACGGGGGAAGGTAGACATCCAGTTTATGCTTCGGGTTGTGAGGATCAGGCACCAACACAGTGAGAAATATGTGTTGAGGCTTCATGCACAACCAAGGGGGTAGATTGTACGGAGTCAACAAAACAGGCCACAAAGAATACTTCTTCCCGTGCATACCGAATGGAGCAAATCCGTCTGTGCACAAACCAAGTCTCACATTTCGCTTCTCACTCGCAAAATCTGGGAACTCTCTATCAAGATGTCTCCACTCATTAGAGTCTGCAGGATGACGCATCTCTCTGGAATTCTGATCAGAACACTCCTCAGCATGCCATGTCATATCTTTTGAAGTGGCACTCGACTGATATAACCTCTCTAGACGAGGAGTGATGGGAAGATAATACATCGACTTGAAAGTTGTCTTCTTCCTACGATCAGAGGGTTTGAACCTAGGGTGGCTGCACATCCTGCACTGATTAATGCTCTCCTCATCGCCCTAAAACAGCATGCAACCATTGGTATAACAATCAATCTTCTCAAACGGTAAACCCATATCCTTCAACAGCCTCTTACTTTGATAGAAATTTTCTGGCGATGCGTTCTCTTTAGGTAGGGCCCGTTTAAACAACTTTGTGAATTGATTGTAGACTTTCTGACTCACTTTGCCTTCAGTTTTGATCGACAACATCTGAGCGTTGAATGACAACTGAGTCTCAGTATCACAACCAGGAAACAATTTTTGATCGACATATTTGAGCATCTCGAAAAATTTCTTTGAACGGGGATTTGGTTCCTCCTCCATGGCTGTATGATGAACACCCAAACCAGACTCATCAATCATCGTATGATACCGTTGGAATTCATCTAGCTCATCCAATGGTGTAGACGGGTCGCAGCTCAAACCACCAATCTCAAATCTCTCACCTCCACAACTACTCAACTGATCATAGAAGGAAATTTCGTTGCCAAATTATAATTCCACCTGCTTTCGCCATGTCCGGTCCAATTATAATATAATGGAGCAAAACCGAACCTCACAAGATGAGTTTTAACCTCATCTATGCTAAAAAATCTCCTGTTACTGCACTTTTTGCCTGAATAAGGACATCTAATCCGACCAAAACTATCCATGCAATTTGGTTTACTACAAGCAAACGTAATAAACTCATCAAGTTTCTCGCAAAATTCATAGTTCATATTTCCTTGTATCAAACGAGGCATTTCATACATCCAACGACGATCAGGGAGTTCCATCTGATACAAATTAAAAATACATCACATATAAATTCTAAAAAAATTCGGCATAGTTTCGACTATAAACAAACATATCCAATTTTTTTAAACAAAAAATCAACTATAATCAATTACAATAATTATTCACATTATCATTTTAATACATGCATATTATAAATTCTTAAATTTAATTATTCACAATAACACTTAATTATCAAATATATATATATAATACACAAAATTAAAAATTAAACGGTAGAATTATAAAAACGTACAGTGAATTAGCGAAGCAACGAGCACAAATATAATAATAGACCTCCACAATTGCCACCAACACGTTGAAACAATGCTTGTTTGAATTTGGGAGGATTTTGTGAGAGGAATTGTGGTTTTTCCCCCGAAAAAACTGAAGAAAAAAGGGGCAGATGTGTTCTATAATCGCGTATTAGCGACCGCCATTTATAAATTAGCGACCGCTTCGGCGGTCGCAAAACAATAAAATTGAATGGGCCAATAATTGCGCAACAACCCTAAATCGGATCTGAAATTTGCGACCGCAAAAAGCGGTCGCTAAATTAAAATATATTTGTGACCGCCGGAAAAGTGGTCGCTAAATCAATATTTCCGTTTGCCACCGCCAAAAAGCGGTCGCTAATATTAATACCCGAACCGGGTCTTTAATTTTGGGTTGGCGGTTTCGGTTCCAACATTTTGCGACCGCCAAAGCAGTCGCTAATTAATCTTGTTGTGGACTTTTTGTGGACTTTGCGACCGCCGGCAATCGCAAGACGGTTGCAAATTTTTCAAACTTCACCAAAACGCTGAAACGGTCGCAAAAGCGGTCGCTAAACTCTATTTTTGCGATCGCTTTTTTGGCGGTTGCTAAAACGCGCTTTTTTTTGTAGTGTATGTCCATCATCACATAATTGATAATCAAATAAAAAATTAATATTATCAGTCATGTGCCAGTATTAAAATACCAAGAACTAGGTACATATGCACTCAAGGAGGTCTAAGCTGGATAAGTGTGTATTTCATTGCAAATGAAATTACGCATTAGACACGGGATCTAAACTAATTGTATATCTTTCTCTCTCTCTTTTTTTTTTTTTTTGCTCTGGTACCAAATTGAAAGTGTGAGTAAAATTTTTGGCAGAGTACTGCAAAACACTTAAACACAAATTGTAGATGAAATTCAATTTTTTTTTATAAAAAACTAAAAATTTTATAGGCAATCTATTTTTAATACAATTGGAACATAAAACGATTAAATTAAGAGTGGGTTGATTAAACCTATACTCATTTGCTAAAGCGTTTGTGAAAATTCTTCAATGGTAATGTGAATGAGAATATATGCATAGTAATTATTATATGTAATGAGAACAAATGAAGTACATAATATTGTTTTTTCTCCTAAATAAGATAATCATCACCTCCATTTGATTACCTTACTATCATCTTATAATCATTACCCCAATCAATCTCCCATATCGTAACCAACAACTTCTTTTTTTATCAACTTTTTTTAAAATTGGAGCACAACATTATTAATGTAACCACCTTGATTACAAATTGTCATTCAATATATGTAAGAATATAGAGGTGGAGAATAAAATTTCATTCTCATTAACATTATAATCTGAAACAACCGCCATTTAATTTTGTAAAAGTACAATTGTAGGGATCAAAGATATGAAGGCTAGATCTATCAAGACTGATTAGCAACCTCGTCATATTTAATTGGTTAGATTAGAATAAAAAACAGTTATAGTTAAAAAAGAATATATATATATATATTCTTTATAATTAATGGAAGTACAAAACACCTTTAAAAAAAAAAAAAAAAAAGCTCATAGACCTATTGGAAACTTGATGAATAGAGTTCCATGCATGTTGAAGATATTAAGAAGCAATTCTGTGAAAAGTGCAAAAGAAATGAAGCAAATGAGCAAACAATTAGAAGCAAATCATTCCACCCTTATTGAAAGTGATGATCAAAGTGAAGTAGGTGGTCATGAGCTTATTAAACGGAATTAGGAAAGACAACAAGAGGGCTCCTGACTTGGTAGACACTATCATCCCACACCAAAGAGCCCGACAGCGTCCCATTCCCAATTTCTGCAGTAACAGTGACCACAAAAGTTTGCGTCTCTCCCAAAGATGCAAACGAAAGGGTGCTGGGCTGGACTCCTACGCTCAGTCCCGAGGGGGCGGTGACCACGGCCTTATAGGTGGAGGATGGGGACCCCACGTTGGTGACAGTGCGGTGGAAGACGGCGGTGACAGAGCCCCCTGTATTGCCGGAGACTGCAAAAGACGGGTAGTTGAGATCGTAGACTGTGCCGTTGTTGCCGGCGGTGCACGTCGTGTTGTCGCCGGTGATGAGTCTGAGGTTCGTGTCGTTGTAGCCTTGCCCGCACAGGAAATTTACGTAGTCGGCTTCAGCGATGTCGTATACCAAACCCGGGGCTTTCGCCTTAACCGGGTCGATCTGCCCCGACCCGTACGCGAATTCGGCGTCGCTGTTGGCTTTCGTGGTCATAATTGCAGCTGAAGATGAAATCATAATTATAATATATGATGGGGGTTGGTTTGGTTGCATAAAAGAATCACAGTTTTTTAAACCTTTTTCAATTAGAATCTATCTATGTCAAAATTAATTCGCAATTATATGTTATAATAATTGAAAAAAAATGTGATTTATTTTGCAATTATTTTATTCTAAATGATATTATATATATTATCAAAAATAACTACTAGGTCTTTGATTTTGAAAAGAGCAAAAATAAGTACCGGTAGTCATCAGAGCGGATTTAACGGCAGCAGGAGACCATGTGGGGTTAAAAGATTTAACGTAAGCAGCTGCACCAGATGCATGGGGGCAAGACATGGATGTTCCAGAAATGATGTTGTACGGTACTACTCGTGTGTCGCCGGGCAATCCGGTGACAGTAGTAGCTTCTGACCATGCTGCAAGAATGTCGACTCCAGGCGCGGTAAGATCAGGCTGTAGTAAATTAAAAAGATAAAGAAAATGAGAATAAAGAAAGTAATACTAATTAAGACTTCAAACTAAATATATATATATATAATTTTGACCTTAAGAATTTCCCTTGTAATGGGATTCGGACCCCTTGAAGAAAAGGTAACAACAAATGGAGCTGCTGATTCATTAGATTCAATACTCTTGAAAATGGTTGCCGATGGGTTGCTGCATAATCAATATTTTAGTTTGTAAATCACAACATATATAAATGTACAGCCATTAATCATCTTAAAAAATAATGAAATAATTAGACCTTGTTTTGTTTATATAGTTATACACATCAGCACCATCATTTACTCCCAAGTAAGACGCCGGTATGGGAAAAGAAAATGCATAATCTTTGAAGCCAGAATCCTGCATTATAGTTCCCGTTGAACCAGCTCCTTCCGGCCCTTCTGCATCGCTCAGCGCATCGCAAAGGACGATTTTACCCTTTGCTTGATTTGGGTCCAACGATTCTGGGTCACAATATCTGCATCAACAATTAACTATGTGTCATTTATTTATAATGGCGTACAGAAAATTTGTGCCCACAAATGGAAAATTATAAAATAGTTCACAAAATTGACACTAATTACATATTGATTCTATACAGAAAAAAAATACTTTTGTGTAGAAAAGAATTATATTTCTGTGCAAATATTGTGAACCAATTTATAAATATAGTCCCTATTTGCAGTAATATAATTGCTATGTATAATTGTATTCCACCAATTTAGTCAAATTTAGAAATTTCAATGTAATGGTATTATTTTTTACTTTATTTTATTTTTAAAAAAGTTATTGTTGTGTAAGTATAAAAACGCACACTAATTCAGCGGCGCAAAATAAGAATAAGCCATATTGGAATTCGTTGATTCAAATATATATATATATATATACCTTGAATCGGAGCCGGTAAAACCTGCTGCAGTGTTGGGCACATCTCCGGCATACACCAAAGGGTAATTGATGTCATCGAAAGTGTTCACTGAGACACCCTGCATAAAGTTATAATCCTAATTTAATCACTGCAATTTCAAATTTTAGGGTAATATTAAAAAGCTTAGGAAAAGCAATTGAAATTCACAATAATATTTTTCAATTAATCACCTGATAGGAAGAAATGTTGTCACCCAAAAGGACCCTGGTCAGAAATTTCCTGTCTATGGTATTAGCACCAACCGAAAGAGACCATGGTGAAAAATTGGTTATGGATTCCGGGTCGGGTCCCGAATTACCCGCAGAATTGGATGTAAGAACCCCATTTTTCATCGCATGGAAGGCCCCAATAGCGATCGGATCTACGAAGTAATCGGACGGGAAAAATCCCCCAACTGACAACGATATTATGTCCACTCCGTCCGCAATTGCATCGTCGAATGCGGCGAGGATGTCCGCGTCGGAGCAGCCATCGGACCAGCAGATTTTGTACACGGCGATGCGCGCGGAAGGCGCGCCTCCGCGAGCAGTTCCAGCGGCAAGGCCGTACAGATCGGCGCCGGCGACTTGGCCGCCGCCGGCAGTAGAAGCCGTGTGGGTCCCGTGACCTTCTGTGTCTCTAGGAGAGGGAAGATCTGGTGGGTTGATCGTTCCTTCACTGTGATAGTACTTTGCTCCTATGATTTTACTGCAGAATTATAGATTGATGTTCGTGAATTTTTTTGGAGTAGTGTCTTGGCGCATTTTTTTCTTATATTCGTCATAACATTTTGATGTATCAATTGCATTATAATTGATGCAATTTTGATTTTAAATGAATAAGTGGATTAAATATTGTAAAATAAAATTGGTCATATTATGTATTTATTAGTTGTGGTTTGACGACACGAGAAAATAAAAATGAACAAAAAATAAAAGCAAAAGCGGTTTTAAAATATAAATTAAAAAAGTATTTATTCGTGTGATGAAAATATTAGCTCTAATGTTTGAAGAGCATTAATCATATATTGGAAAATCAATACTATTCAGCCAGCAAACTAAGTTGGGTCTTTCTATGGTCAGGAAGGATTCGTCCTTCCTAACGTCAGTAAATCCCCTAAATATCGTTAGATTCATAATCTAACGTACAATATTATTTTGAAGTGATTGCACTTTGCACTAGGACGATTGCACTATGCAAAAGGCGATCACACTGTTAAAAAAATTAATTAATATTATTAAATAAAATTAAAATTACCAAATTATCATTTTAATTAAAATATTATTATATCTTAATATATTTTAATCAAATTAAAATTTATGTTTTCAAAATTAATTCTTACACCCATTGCGATCGGGCCCGGCCCGGCCTGAGCCCGAGTGGCCCAACAGGCCTAACGGGCCGGGCTAAATAGGCCCAGTTCTTTTCGGGCCTATATTTTTTGGGCACATCCTGCCCTGAAACCCGGGTTTTTTAAATATGGGCCCAAAAAATACAGGCCCGAAAAGAATCGGATCTATTTAGCCGGGCCCGCTAGGCCCGTCGGGCCACTCGGGCTCAGGTCGGGCAGGGCCCGGTCGCAATGGGTGTAAGAATTAATTTTAAAAACATAAATTTTAATTTGATTAAAATATATTAAGATATAATAATATTTTAATTAAAATAACTTTTAAAAATTAGAAAAAAAAAATAACTTTTAAAAAATTATAAAAGGTTATTTCAGTAATTTTTATTTTCTAATTTTTAAAAGTTATTTTTTTGGCTTAGGGCGAAACTATGTCGCCTAGGGCAATATAATATTATTTGTTAAAATTCTATTGGTTTACTGACGTCAGGAAGGGCGAAACCCCTTTCTGACCGTAGAAAAGTCCAACTAAGTTTCTTCATTATGTAGTTTTTATGTGAATGAATCAAATCTTGATAAAAAAATAGCATAAATGTTATAGGAAGAAGTTTATGTAAGGAAGGTACGTATTAGATAGAACCAGGCATACTTATTGCAAGTGAAGTTCGATGAAGATTGACAACTGCCCTTCCATTTGGTCGGTGGTGGACCGAAATTTGCATCATCGAAACTCTGAGATTCCGGCCAGATGCCTGTATCCAGCATTCCGATGATGACATCACTCTCCGTTTGTGATCTTTCGACATTCGAAGGAAAGCCCATGAAGTCCCATGATCGCGTCGTGTGAAGTTGTTTTTTGGTACTTGGAAACACAGACACCACTCCTTCCAAACCTGAGTTATCAATAAGATGAATATATAACAATTTAAGATTTTTTAAAATTATGTAGAGAAAATGGATTAAAGTTTTTGTAGTTCTACAATTTATTACGAATTTAAATTTGGTCCACATTATATTGTTGATATTGGTCTTGTAAATTTAAAAATATTTTGATTTTGGTTCTATAAATTTGTAAAGGGATAAAAATTTAAATATTTTTAAATTTATAGGACCAATATCAAAATGTGTAAATATGTGAACCAAATTCAAAATGAAAAACAAACTTACAATTTTTTAATCCCTAGAGAAAAATCTAATTTTAGTTCAATTAAATACCTGAAATTTTGTGCATTTCTTGGTCAGTGAGCTTTGCAACGAACCCATTAAAGCTTCTCTTGTAGCTGAGGAGCCAAGACTCAGATGCTCTTTTGCTGGGATCATCAAATTTTATAAAAAATTAATCATCTCAATTTAGTTAATTTGTATAATATTTTTTTAGAAACTAAGTGTCTGGTTTCAACTCTATTAAAAGTGTAAAAACACTTATTTTTTAAATTTATAAGACTCAACTTTTTAAAAAAATAAGTGTTTCTACAATTTTTAATAGAGATTGAAAACATGCACGACTCATAAATGAACCTTCCAAGAGTAGCTTGCAGTATGCTCATGTGTTGAGCAGTTGCCGAGAAGTCGCCCTTTGGACGATCACCCATATAAACTATGTATACCTATTTGTGTATTAAGGAAAGAGTAAATCTTCTATACACAGATGAAACTCAAGTACATGCACTATTGGTACTTTCATTAAAAAAAGTATTATAAATTCATCCAAGAAATTAATTAAAAATAACATATAATTATATAAAATGCTTGCCTTTTGATCATCATTGCTAGCTAGAGAGTTTCCAATGCAACCTATAGCGAACGAAAACATGGCGAGTGTTAGAACCGCCTTCCATGAAGGTGCCATCATGAAATGATTAACTAAAAGGATTAATTTGAGGGTATAAGCTTAATCAAATGTTTGATGCATGTGATCATAAGAAGGATGAATTTATAATGGGAGATAATTGTGTTGGTTGTTAAATAATGTTGTTAGGCCCGCCTAAATAATATAAATGTCCAAAAGTTGCCGGAAGTTACAATGCTAATATTGGAGTTGCAGATTTTACTTGCATGTGTCCGCTTGCCCTACAAGGTCATGACGCCGCCAATTAATGATTAATACAAGATTATAATTAAAAACACACACACACACATTTTTTATGAGCGCATAAAATACGTATTTTAAGTATATCTATCATGAATTCGAGTTCGTATCACTGTTATGTATAATTACTATTATTATTGCTCATTCATATATTTTTTTATAAAAAATAAATTTAATTTTTTAAACGGTGATAATATATATACTCCCCCTGTCCCAGAGGAACTTGCAAGTTTTCCTTTTCGGGAGGTCCCAAAGGAACTTGCAAACCCAAAAAATGAATCCCTTTTATAAACTTCACCCTCACAATATCTACATATTTATACAAAATGTCATTACTTTTTCACTTTTTGGGCTCACATTACACTCTATCCAACTAACTTTTTCACTTTTTACATAAAATTTTACCAAATTAACCCTCAAAACACTACTTTTTCTTAATTTGTGTGCTACTCCTCCCTTGCAAATTGCTATGGGACGGAGGGAGTACATAACAGTGGTAATATATACATATGAAAAAGATAATTGATAAATCCAAATTTACTGTGAGCTCGAGTTCCTAACCATTGTTCACTAATCTTTCTTAAGTCAAGTGTCTTGCTTCCGGGTACCCGACTGATCGCCCCAAATCCTGTTTAGAATATTTACTTGTGAATTAATTATTAAAAATAATTTCGGGAAAGTAAGTTATTTTATAACTATATTTAAATTGATACAAAAATTTTATATAATAGAGTAAAAAACTTTAATAACATATATTTCTTTTTTTGCATAATTAAAGTATGTATTTGAAATAGTGATAGAAAATGTACATATCCTTTTCGAAACTGTCACTAATTATTAGTGGAGTATTTAGAATATTCGTGTAGTAGCTTGTGGAGAATAAATGGATAGTATTGTGGTGTTTTGGACGGAGCAATTTAGGGTTATGAATTTTAAATTTATAATCTAAATTTATTTTATTTTTTTGGAAAAAATATTTAAATGGAAAAATTCTAAATACTTAATTTTGAATTTGGGAGAAATTTTAAATAGTTAGCCAAATTATCATGTAATTTAAAAATTTTTAATTCTTAAATCTATTCACTTTCAAATTCCTCAAGTAACTCTATCAAAACACGTCCTATGTGTTGATTGAATAATTTTGTATGACAAAAATTTGTATGAACCGGAGTGCAGGATGAACTCGGGTTTGTCAACTATCACTATTATATATATTATTATTATTATGTATATTCACTATTATTATTATGTATATTTACTATCATTATTAGGTATATATATTATCACTGTTAAAAAATTAAGAATAAATTATAATATATATGGAAAATAGTGATAATGATTATATATAATAGTGAAATGGGTTCATATAGTTTACTCATTCCTTATAGCTTTTCAGTGATTCTAATAAAATTAAGAATATTTATAGTGTGAAATTAATTTGTTTATAATCACTTCAATTCTTTTTAATTAAAAAATTCATAATCTTTAGTAATAATAAATAATACTCTTTATACCCTTCAATTTATATTCTTCTTTAATAATAAGGGAAAATACATTTTTTTATCCTTTAAGTTTGGTTGACTTTGATTTTCTTCCTCTTATCTTTTAAAATTTGATTTTAGTCTTGTTAGTTACAAAGTTTTAACTTTTTTGTCCTATGACCTGCTGCTATAGGTCACTTAACAGGTTATATGATGACGTGTCACTTTTATTGTATTTTATTTTGATAAAGTCATACTTGGATGTTTCTAATTGGTGGACATTAATATTTGACAATTTAAATTGAAAATTGATTAAATTGAACATAAATTAAAGAAAATTCTTTCCATTAATAATTTTTAATATTTTATGAAAATTAAAATTGACTCTCCTATTAAAAAAATCTAATTTCAAATTTCACCCACAAGAAAAAAATTAAAAAATTTGTTATAAATTTAAAATATCCTAATTTTTATATTAATTTAATAAATCTATAAAAAATTATGAAATTTAATTTTAAATATCAGTGAAAGTTCCAAAAAATACATAATTAGAAAAGACTAATTTAAATTAATGAGTAATAATAAAAAGTTTGTAAATCAAAATTCTAAAAAAAAAAAGATTCTGTATATTATTTCACGTGAGTGAAAATGAGTTAAAATAAAGAATTTAATTTGATATTAGAGTAATTTTGTATAAAAAATTAAGTAATATAGATATTGCACTGTATAAATATTTTTTTTTTCAAATATGTCGTTGTTTACAATATTAATATCAATGATTATAAAATTTTAAAATATTCAATTTGACTGTATCATAAGTATTTTTATATATTTTTATCCATACTCAGAGTTAAAGCAATTTGGGTTATATAGATTAGTTACTTTTGAATTTTTACTTATTTTTAAATTATCCTTTTATAATTATTTATTTTTTAAAAATTTTACTTATTTCTAAAATTAGATTTAATTTATTTATTTAGATTTATTTAATTAATAAAAAGTTTTATTTAAAATTTATAATAGAATTTTAAATTTTAATTTTCTTGTGGGTAGATTTTAAATTAGATTTTTTTTAATCTGAGAGTTAACTTGAATTCCCATAAAATATTAAAAATTATTAATAAAAAAGAGTTTTATTCTTTAATTTATGTTCAATTTAATCAATTTTCATTTTAAATTATCAAATATTAGTGTCCACCAATCAGAAACTTTCAAGTATGACTTTATCAAAATAAAATTCAATAAAACTGACATATCATTATATAACTTGTTTGGTGACCTGTAGCAGCAGGTTACAGGACAAAAAAGTTATTTTTTTGTAACTTATAGGACTAAAATCAAAATTTGAAAGATAAAAGGACAAAAATCAAAGTCAACAAAACTTTAAAGGATAAAAAAATATATTTTCCCTAATAATAAATTAATAATAACTAATACTCTTTATACCCTTCCATTTATATTCATCTTTAATAAAAATAAGTAACATTCTCTAAGTAAAACAATACATACTCCACAAAATGATTGATGTATAAACTACTTTTTCAATGTATTTTGCCTAAAATGGGAAGTGTAGTCTTGTTCTTAAAGTGGGGTAGAACGTGATTATATGTAAATTATTTCTTACTTAGTTAAAAGTTGATTGGATCAAGATTAATTTAATTTGTGGAGCTTAAAATTGGAATCGGGCAGATCCCTCTGGTGCCTCCAAAGTGGCATGTTGCAGAACTGATTTTAATAGGATAAAAATAATAATAATTTATTGGACATCTTAGCAGAGATTATGAGTTTTTCATACGAGACCTTCTCTAATGCATAAACCCCAAAAATAGATTTATTTTGTCACGTCAATATCATCTCAAAAGCAAAAATATTTCTATCTCCAAATAAAAATAATTCTCATTATAAAAATTCAAAAAATAATTTTTTTTGGGACCCACTTCAATTATATTATATTTATTTTTTTACAATTTAATTTATCAACTATATTAATTATCTAACTTTTAGATAAATAATAGATATTTTAATTTTTTTAATTTTTAATATTTAAAAAAATTGTGTCATTGCATATATTCTTTATCTATAACGAAAAAAAACGTTTTTATTGCATCAACCAAAAAGGGTAATATACTCAATAATTAAAAAAAACATATATTTGCCCAACTTTTCGGCAAGTATTTTAATTAAAAGAAAAAAAGTTGGCCACAATCAATTAAAAAAAATGGAAAAAAAAATATATGCAATCAATAGTTTCAATTTAAAAAAAAAAAAACAGAAGCATGAAAGAAAAGCTGTGCCACGGCTAGGGGTGGAGCAAATATCGAAAATACTGGTATACCGTACTTATCATACCGAAAAATACCGAATTTATCGAAAATTTCGGTATACCAAAAATTTCGGTACGGTATGATACCATACCGATATTTTCGGTACGGTATCACTATAAAATTTTAAAATTTTCGGTATACCGGTATATACCGAAATACCGAAATATTTTCGGTATAAACCGGTATACCAAAAATATTCCGGTATACCGAAAATATTTCGGTATCTCGGTATACCGGTATATACTTTTGGTAATTTAATATTAAATTTATTTTTATTTAATTAAAATTATACTTCAATTATTTCGGTATGGACCGGTATGACGGTATATACCGGTATGGGCGGTATACCGACATAGTCGGTATTTCGGTATAGATCGGTATATATCAAAATATCGGTACGGTATGCAGTATGCATTTTTGGTATACCGAAATTTCGGTATACCGAAATCCGGTATACCAAAAATTTCGGTACGGTATCGGTATGCAAAAATGCATACAAAAAATTTCGGTACGGTATACGGTATGGGCGGTACGGTACGGTATAGTACGGTATGCCACCCCTAGCCACGGCCCATGCTAATCTCCATTTTAGCAAAAAAAATCTGGGTATAAACCCACCCCACTCCACAACGGCAAAAAAACATTTTCTCAGGTTTTTTTCACCCTGTCACATCATCTTCTACCTCCTCATTGGGGGAGGGTCGGACAAGATATCTTTGTAATGAGATATTAATTTATGAAAAATATATGAAATTGTGTCACAAATTATTCTTTTAGTTCCATTTGGTAGCCTAGATAAAGAGGGTGAAAAACCTTTTATCCTACGTTTTCTCATGTCTAATCGAAGAAAAAATTGCCGAAAAATTTGTGGTAACAGCTGAAAAGTTGGTCGAATTGTTATAGTATTGTAAGAATATCAAGAGTGCGGGCGGGTCTTATAGGAAAATATATACATCAGATTAATAAAATGCAGCCACAATCAATAAAGTATTGTACGAAACTCAACAGTGCATGTGTGTCTTGCCGAAAAAATTTTGCTAGAAAAATTCAGGTAACAGTTGAAAAAAATGGTCAAAAATTGTGAACAGTGCCCATCAAATCATGAACGGTACCCATCAAATCAAAGTGTTTTATTTCTAATTGTAACTACTTTTAATTTGTGTCCTAATTTGAATTTTGGTTCTTCCCAATGCCCCCATTTGCAACAACACCTATATTTGAATTGCAAAAGTTAAATTTACAACTTAAAATTTTCCTTTTTTTTCCAACAATAACCAACTTTTAGGCAGGTAGAGGTAAAATATGTTATATTTTTAAACGTGTTTGGGACAAGTATGAGTGATACAATTTCAATTTGATTCTAATACATGCATTTCAAAAGGGACGATTACCTAACCCTTTGCAATCCCTATTTGTTTCTTGTTGTAAATATATTTTAATTCGATGAAGTCGAAAATGATATGCATTTTTTTTTGTGTTTCACATGTACATGTAATCAATTTGATCGGAATCTCAATTTAATATTGACACTTATGTAATTTTTTGTGTATGTACATTTTCTCGACCTAAAAAAAGTTGAAAAAGAGACACAAGTGGATTATTATTGAGAAATAAAAAAAAAAGGCGTATATGAACTGTAAAGGAGCTCGTGTACTTAAAGATTGGTATATAAAATTATAGGTGTGAATGAACAATATAGCCTGGGCATGAACTCATAATGTAAGGGTTGCCCCACCTCGTGACCAGCAGTGGTGTGGGGCGAGTATTAAAGGTTGTAATTTTAGCTCAACTCAATGGTCCGGCCCGACCTGGCTTACCCAAGATTTGGATTTGGCTGGTTTAGGCCCTGCCCAGATGGCCCGTCGGATCAAATAGGTTTGGGCCGTTTTGGTCTGACGGGCCGCAGACAGCCCATTTGACCCGAAAAAATTTTAATTCATTAAATATTTTTTTTAAATGTAATTAATTAATTATCAGAGTTAGAGTTAATTTGAAAGTCCTCCTTCACTATTGCAACTGTTCTCAAAGGTAATTTTCTTAGGGTTTTTTTTCTCTCTATCTTTTAAGATGTATTCAAATTATAATTTCAAATTAGTAATTTAGGATTTTTTTTTTCTCTTAGATGACATCTATCTAATGAAGTTATGAATAATTTCTTACACTATTAAGACTTTGCTTATTTAATATTATACGTCTAATAATATTTACTTCTATTTTAATTTATTTTTGAACTTGTCGTTTTATTTTATTTTATATTAGCGTTGTTATTTGTTATCTGTGGATTGTAAAAGTATGATAAATTATGTATTAATATATGTAGTATTTATAGTATAAATTTTTTTTTATAATTTATTATTAAAAAGGGAGTCTGGCTGGCCTATTAGGTCGTAGGCTACATTGGGCTGGTCTGAGCTCAATTTTTATAGGTCCAATTTACGCCGGGCCACAAATATGGTTTGGCCAGCTGGGCCGAACCATTTTCCAGCTTTAGCGGGTATGAGTATCATTGTCGCTCTACCCCAACTTGACCAGTCTGTTTGATTCGTTTATATTATTAAAATTTTAATGTATAAAATAATATATTATTATTAATTAGTGTTTTTAGTATAAATAAAAACAAATCAATTTAATTAATATATTTTAGACCAATATATAAATATAATATGAATTATAATAATTGTTATCAACATATATGAAGGTAAAATTAATTCATAAATATTATTAATATCATAAATTTATTTTTTCAATTCAAATCTTAATTTTATTTTAAATATATAAGAAAATATTATATATTTATTATTATAAAAATAAAATTTTCATTTAGAATGAGTTGATCTGCCCCGCCCCGTGACCCACAGTGAGTTGGTCGGACCTGGTCCATACATAGAGTGGGGCAGGTCTGGATCTTCTAGTACCCGCCCCGACCTGCCCCGTTGCCATTCCTAGCACATGACAAAGTGACACGTGAGAGTTGTTATATAACATAATGGGCGTGTATAATGATAAATATTTGGTAGGTCGAGGTATTGATCTATCTATAAAAGTCATACTCTATTAAATAATTTTTTATATGTTTCTAGGGTTTACAAGCGCCGCCGACTCCTGTTAGATGCTTCTGACACCTTTGCCTCCATGGAGCCTCGGGCGCGTGTTGTAATACTTTTACAAATTTTGATACTTCTGAATTCTATGATGGCTATATGTGACAATTCTTTTTTATGTTTTTAGGATTTACAAGCGTCGTTTTCTCCTATCAGATGTTTTCTACACTTTTGCTTCGACGGAGCCTCAGGTGTGTGTGATAATTTTTTTTTAGAATTTGATGTTCTTGTGGCTATATGTGATCATTGATATTTACAAAATGAGTGATAACAATTTTTTTTAAAATTTGACAATGATTTTCAGATTGATATGCATTTTTTTTATAAAAGCTTGATACTGGTATCACATATTGTTGATTTGTTCATTCTTCAATATTTCAGATCTCAAACTCTTTGAATCAAAATATTTAGGCAAAGTATATCGATCAATGAATCATTGAATTCTATCTGATATCATTGTGTGATGACATTTTGGCACATATCTACTAGATGTTAAATGATATTGGGATTCCAGACGTAGTATTGATGTTTTTCATTTATGATGTTTACTTTCTTTAAAATTTGAGTACGAAAACGTTTTGAAAATAAAAATAAAACTGATGGACGATGAGGAATATAATATATTTATTCCTATTATCTTATCATTAATACTAGGGCTGTGAAAGTGACTCTTATTTGTTATTGTAGTCTTAAGTTTTGACATATTAGTGTTTAATCTTTTGCAGGAAATTTACTATCGTTAGTCAAATATGCGTATTGGAATAAATTTTATCATTATGCAATAGCTCGTAAACCACACGAAAGAGGTAATCAATCTACCATAAAATCAAAATATTGTTCCTTAATTATATGAAATAAAATTTAAGCTTATTTTTTTTTATATCATGTCTCCATTTTTCATAAATAAAAAATTGAGCATATTTGTTAGCCTTTAAATGGCCTATTAGGAGAATTTCATAATAAGTCTCAAATTTATCAAATTTAATTTTAATTTTAAATTTGCACACTTTTTTAAAATTCATTCGAAATTGCCCACGCATTAATGTTTTTAGATAATACAAATTTTATCTTACCTCCTAATTTCTTTATACATGGTCAAAATATAATCCATTGTCCTAATCTTTATTTACAGCTAATCTCATATGAAATCTATTATAACAGATGGAATATCCACAATTTATTTTTTATTCTATGATAAAGATAAAGTAATGACTATATATATTTTGTAGTGACATTTTATGTACTACTTCCATCCCATAATTGTTTTCATATTTTTCTCTTTTGTCCGTATTATAATTATTTTCATACCCTATAAATGGAAATCATT
The DNA here is from genome assembly GCA_026898435.1 of Prunella vulgaris. Classification (NCBI taxonomy): domain Eukaryota; kingdom Viridiplantae; phylum Streptophyta; class Magnoliopsida; order Lamiales; family Lamiaceae; genus Prunella; species Prunella vulgaris. Next base: position 96,824 of record JAPKLY010000777.1, on the reverse strand, counting down.
ACTTTAATTTTATCCTCACAATATCCATATTTACACAAAATGTCATTACTTTTACATTCAATCCAATTAATCTCATAATTTTAATAATATAACTTTACACATCATTCTACTTTTCTTAAAAAGTGTTCACTCTTAAAGGTGAAAACAACTCTAAGATGGAGAATATATTTTAAAGGAATGTAGAACTTTGATATGTGTAATGGAATTACGTACCCATGGTTATAATATTCACTCAAATTTTAGTAACAATATTCATATGTGGAATCCAATACATAATAAATAATCTCTTCGTCCTATAGAAATTTGCACAATTCTTTTTATTTGGATGTCCCACTCATATTTGCATACACATATTTAGCCTACTTCATATATAAAATACATTTTTCTTTAAAAAAATGTGTCATCCCATTGGTGCAAATTCCTACGGGACGGAGGGAATAATAATTTTTTGGTAAGTAAAATTTGACTTTATTAAAATTGAAAAATATTTCATATAAAATTATAATTGGATAACTACTCATTTAAATTTTGGCTAATTTCATTTATGATAATTGTCTATTTTTCTAATATAAATAACCCTAATTTCACAGTTTTTTTTCATTCAATTCGTCTGCCAAATTTAATTCGAATTCTCATTTTCGCATTTTTCACAAAAACACTTACATACATCTCTTTAATCATGAATGCTTCAGATGGAACTAATCCAAATGAGAAACCTAATCGTTCCCAGCCAAATGACAAGCAGAAAGGAAAGGGCCGTCAAAAGTTAAAAATGGAGAAAATAGAAAACGAGAAAAATCTCCAAGTCACGTTCTCAAAGCGACGTGCTGGCCTTTTCAAAAAAGCCAGCGATCTCAACACCCTTTGCGGTGCAGAGAGCGCTTTAGTGGTATTCTCTCCAGGTGATAAGGCCTATTCATACGGCCACCCTAATGTAGAAACCATTGGAAATAGGTTTCTAAACACTATTGGTGGGCCCACACCACCAACCAACCCATTGATTGCTGGCCATCACGAAGTATATAATCGTGAACTCAACCAGGAGCTCATCCATAAAGAGAGGCTTTTGGAGCTCGAGAGAGAACGAAATAAGGAACTTAACCACACGTTCAAACCGAACATCAACGAGATGAGCTATGAGGAGCTCGGCCAGCTGCAAAAAGATATATTGCAATTCAAATCTATCTTTCAAGCCCGAATTAAAGATGCTACAAGTTCAGGAGATTTGACCAACATCCCGAACAGGCCAAATCTTGATCAGCAGGGTGGCCCAAGTGTTGGATTCACCATTCCAAGTGAAATCAATATGATCGGCTATCCAAATACTGGTGACCTGGCCAATTGGGCGAGCAGCTCGACATCCTCTTATCCTGCTCCTTTCAATCTAAATATGGGATACATGATCCAGTATCCATATGGTGGAGGTGGTTCGTCTCAAGGTGTTGACGGTTCGGGAGGTCAAGCTTCTTTTGAGGATATGACAACAATCTCGAACACAGAGACAAAGGATGAAACACAAATTGATGTTTCAAACAAGTCTCAAAGTCAAGGATCAGGAGACAATAATGACCGTAAAGGACATTCCTAGATTTTTGTAACTTTTTTTTATTTTTTATAATTTAATTATTAAAAATCAATTAATTAAGCATGTTATGATGTTTTATGTTTATAATGAATTTAATCAAGAAATGCAAAGTAAACTTTTTTGTCATACAATTGTCCGCAAATCATACATGAGATTTAATTAGTGTGCCTTTATATTTGAAAGATTTATTAATCTTTTGTTCAAAAATAGATGTTAATTGTTTTGCTAAAAAAATAAAGAAGAAAATAAGTTTTTTAATTATTTTGAAATATGTGATATGATAATTGAGATATATAAAGAAGAATACAAATTTATTGAAATAGATAGAGTGATACCAAGCCAGAAGAGTTCTTTTTTATTCTTCCACATATAATTCTTTTTATGTATGTTACAAGCTAGAGTTTAGGTAAATAATAGAATATTGATTGGTGTGAAAATTATTCTAATCTCTTGTGCTTTATTTGTTTAAATTGATAGATATTCTTGCATTTTTATACTAAATTGATTAATTGAGCTTGAATGTGAAAATATTAATTGTGGTGCAATTTAATTGAAAATTTAATTTGAACTCATAAGTTAAATTGCGAAATTATTTAATCCCAAATGAAATATTGATACATTTTAATTAATTGAGGCTCAAGGACTTTTTTTTTTTTTTTTTGGCCCATGGAATTGAAAGCCCATTCATTTGATTTAAGCTTAATAATTAAAAGGTTCATTCTTAGGAATTAGAATTGTTGCCGCAGATATAGTTTGAACAGGCCCACAGATGCTCACCATCGATTCAAAGTGCACCGACATGTCGAACCCATGCCCCAATCCTCAACCTCGAATTCGCTCCATCACTGAAAATCGAGCCCATTTAAAATTGAAGAGTTGTTAGAAGAAATTGTGTTTCATTTCTAGCCCGTGCTAAACTGTACTCGTGACTCGTGCTTTCTCCTACACAGACCAGTATCAATACATTTAGGGTGTATTTTATTTACGGGACTAAATAGTCAATCCTTCAAGCCCGTCGGGAATAAAAAATAGAATGGTCTAAAATTATTACTCCTTCAATTAAATAATTATTTGTACATTTTCTTTGTACGTTCTATTTTTAATTGCTTGTAGAAAGAAAAATATTTATATAAACCACATTCTCATAATATTCACATATTTATAAAAAAAATAAAAAAATTGAACCCACATTATATACAATTTGATCAATTATTTTTATTTTATACTCTCAAAACTCTATTTATTATACTTTTTTCTTAAAAAGTGTGTCAATTTCATGGTACAAATACTAATGAGATTGTGGGAGTAAAATACAAAAAATAAATGTCAACTTTTTTAAATTATATGATAAATTTAAAAAATTCTCACTCAAAAAAGTTATAAAAATAGAAGAGTGGAATGCACACAATTATTTAAATTACTTCATTCTAAAATGATCTTTTTTCTATCAAAATACCCCACTTAATACATTCTATATATTTGCCAAAATATATATTTTTTAAAAGATTAAGTAATACTAGTTTTTAACAAATAATTTAAAGGTTGTGTTATGTGCCCATCTCTCCAAAAATGATTTAATGGTTTAATTTTGGTGGACTCATTTTTAATATGTATTTATTTCTTTAATGTATATTAATGAGAATTTTAAGTTTTAGGGAGGGATGCATGGCTCCGCCCTTGGCAGTGGGGTCGAAAGAATTCGCAGAGTTGGCGAATAAATCTCACAAGAATTTGGGCTTTTTAATAGAAGAAGCCCATCAGGCCCATTGGAATTAAATGAATAGGCCAGCCCATTTTGCATTACAAGGAGTATAAAATAGGTAGGACTAGGTTATTGGCACTAGCCTTTTTCATAAATACAATACCATTATTTATAAAAAAAAAAATGCAAATTCTAGTATGCACCCCTGTGCATACTATGCACCTTGATTTTACTTTAATTTTGAATTTAATTTGATATTTCCAGAAACACACAGTACATGCCGCACTGTATGTTTTTGAGGTATAACTAAATTATTTTTCGGGTATTAATAATTGTTCTTGGGGTATTAATAATTTGTTCTTCGGGTAGTACAAATATGTTTTTTGGGTATTAGTTAAACTTGTTCTTTGGGTATGCTAAGGGATTTTATCAAAGTAAAGTGGGGGATTCATCGTGTTGCTCCATTGAAGAGAAACACGACACCTACTTCAGTATCCAATACTTCCTACTTATCTCACATATATGTATACATTAAGAGGGTTGTCCGACTGATCTCCTGAACAAATCTGTAGCAATATTAGTATCTGTTAGTATATATGTCCTAGAGACAATCACTATGAGGACATTATATTTAATCATATTCAGTTATTAATATATTATTGATTAGATCAATGATATTCGGCAATACACTTATAGAATAGTATGTCTGATTGTTTGCATATATTCATATATGTGTTCCCATGAACTAATGTTGTCATTGAGATGAGAGACTCAGATGACTATGACATAGTTCTTAAAGTAGCCCCAATCAATGTTCATCGAGAATGGGATATCAATGATGCGATTGAGATTGGTGTGTGATCTGCATCATACCCTTAGAGGGTGCAGTGATTCTCACAACTGCGAGATACTAGGTATCTCATGATGGATGCACAAATACTTTGAAGAGTATTGGCATACCCAACCGAGAAATCATTTGATGTACTCTATTTACGTGTCTATGAGAGTATCGGTTTGTGGAGTAGTATAATATTCCTCTGACTTGAGGTCAATACACACGACATGTATGGAGTGATGGGCTTTGACCATGACCGACGCTTGCACTCTGAACGGGGTAGCTATGGCATGTGTTGGGCACATCACGAAGTACATGTGCGTGGTAGTTGAGCCAAGATAGAATTCATTCCTCAAATAGATTTGGAGAGAATACTCGACATCTCATAACTAATTGGATCGTTAGTCATTGGTCAATGCACGTCGCATTTGAAAATAGTGTTCAAATGTGACAATATGATCAATTAGTAGAATGAGATAACTTGATTAAGTTATTAGAATAGACACATTATCATGTTCTAGACTTAATCGGAGTATTCGTGAATGAAAGGACCGTATCACTTTGAGCTTCACATTACAGGCTATTGTTGTATCCTCGCAACGTACCTCATATGTTGAGATTGCCTGGTTTATTGTCTAAGGTTCAACTAAGACCATTAGTTTGACTAATTGTTTGACATATGAGGGCCTATGGGTCACACAATAAATAACCCACGTTTACGAATTAAGTTGGTCGGATTAAATATTTGATTAGATCATAAATATTTAATTCATGGAGAATTATAATAATTCTATTTAATAGAATTATTAATATTTAATTAAATTAGATTTAATTAAATTAGATGATGTATTAGATATATCATAATAATAATATATTAGATATATTATTATATATTATATAGTAAAGATTATATTTGATATTGCAAATCTTGATAGAATCAAATCTAATAGATATGCAAATACTTTACTATATATATGAGTTATGGGGCTCATAAACTGTGAGTCTAAAATCCCTAACTTTCTCCATAAGTTTCAAGTGTGAGTTTTTCCTAGCGAACTCCACCTGAAACACCATACTAGCGATTGGATCGCAATTTCGTCGACGAGGATTACGTGGATACCATAGTAGAGGAATCCGGCATACGAATACTGTAAAGTTATCTCAATTAGATTAGATCTAATGATATTTATTTTATGTATGCAGTCAATTCGATCTGGTTCGTTGTTGATGAACAATGTCTTCCGTTGCTACGGACTTGAGGTTCGTAACTCTAAATTCCATCAGCATCACCAACAACGTCGACACTGTTTTCTTCATTTTTATTGGTAAGAGAAAATGGCATGCAAATGAATCAGTGTATGTATGTATGGGTTTTACATGTGATGAAATCAAAAGATAGACGCCCTTTAGCAGAATTTGAGGATCGTGTGTGTAAATATGTAGTGTGATGTAACAGATTTTTAAAAGGCATCTTTTATTTATTTTGAGTTTGAAAAGAAGGCATTCTTATATGGCAAGTAGCATTATTCTGCACATCTTGATCAGTCATGAGTAAAATAATAATACCCAAAGAATTTTTTAGTAATACCCTAAGAATAGATAATAAATACCCAAAGAATTCTTTAGTAATACCCGAACAATAGATAATAAATACCCGAAGAATTCTTTAGTAATACCCAAACAATAGATAATAAATACCCGAAGAATTCTTTAGTAATACACGAAGAATAGACAATAAATACCCAAAGAAATCTTTAGTAATACCCGAACAATAGATAATAAATACCCGAAAAATTCTATAGTAATACCCAAATAATAGATAATAAATACCCGAAGAATTCTTTAGTAATACCCGAACAATAGATAATAAATATCCAAAGAATTTTTTAGCAATACCCATATAATTTAAGTGCACTTTCCCTTGGAAGGATGGATTTCCATGGCCTGTAATCAATTAACTCTTTTGGCTTCTTCAAGAGAAATATGTGCATCTATTCATGTCCTATAATACATTCAGAAACCGTTGAATTGATTTTTTTTTTTTGAGATATATTTATCAAATACATTAAGTGCAGCAAATGATGAAAAATCTTTGGCCGATATTATTTGTCGACGCATGTTATGGAGCAACACTTGTGGAGGTCCACAGCAGATGTTGTCACCCTTTTTTCCCCGTTTTGTCCAAAGTGTTAAATTTAAAAATGAATTGATTTCATATTTTATGAAGTTTTTGGCAAAATGAAATTGGATTGGAAATAGTCAAAAATTAAGGGTGCATGCTATGCACCCTTGTGTACAGGAGAAGCACTAAAAAAAATATATATATAAATCTTAAAAGACTATATTTCCCTCTTAAATTAAAACCCTAACTACTATCCATATTTGTCCACTATTAAACTCATAATATTGCCAGCTTCCATGACATTCGGTGCATAACCCAAAAAACTGAAAAAATAACATAAAACTTCATTCTTCATTAAAATGAGATATATATATATATATATATATATACAAATTTTCAGGAAAAAAAATAAAATGGTATCAAATTTTGAAATATTTCGTATTGAAAAAATTATTACACTGAAAAATCACAATGACATTATTCTGTTTTTTGAAATTGTGTGTAATTTTTGGGAAAAAAAAAATTCGAACGATGATACAATTTTCGAAATATAAAGTCAAACAAATTTTATATTTTCGGTTAACTTTTTTGAAATATTTTGTTCGAAGAAATTGACCGAAAAAATTATTTTTGTTCGAATAAATTTGCCGAGCGTATGTCTTTTTTTCGAAAAATATTTCTGAGAAACGATCTGAACCATATGTTAAAAAAAATGGGAGAAATTTATATATATATTAAAAAACGAAAAAAGATACAAGAATTTTGAGAAAAGTATTTCGAGAAAAATACATTTTTCAGAAAAATATTTCTAAAAAAACTCAAAGTTTTAATTTTCGTAGCATATCTAAAAAATATTTAGAGAGAAAAATTTAAAAAAAAACAAAATAATTGTAGAAAAAATTCAAAAAAGAGATTTGTTCCAAATCTGTTAAAATTTTCAAAAACCAATTCGAATAAAAAAAGAGACATGGAAATAAAACTTACCTATGCATGTGGAGAGCAGTGTCGAAGGGTGAGGATGTTGTTGATTGGTGCCGGTTATGTATATGATGGAGCAAGGCGACATGAGATCAAGAGAGGAAGTGAGAGCAGGGGAGGAGATACTTGCGTAGAAGGGGGGAAATGGGAGAGAATGGCTACGCCGGAGGAAAATGAACATGGGAGAGAAGGGGGAGAAAAAATTAATGGGATAATTTAGGAATTTAGGAGGTAGTGTATTGACTTAATCAAAATAGTGTATTTACTAAAAAGGCTAGTGTCAATAACGTGGTCCAAAAAGGAATAGATTCACGCATCAGGATACCTCATGGACAAAATCATACCCCCACTCTATAAAATTCTAGATAGATATTTTCCGCACTCTTTACGCACAATTTCACATAAATTTTTTATTTTCATGCAAATTCTAGAAATTTTATTGTTATTTCAAGTTGTATTCACCTCTAAAAGGTAAGTTCTATTCTTACTCTTACAATTTTATTGGTATTTTAAATGTTTATAAATATTTGTTTGGTTTATATTATAGACTTGCTTAATTTAGCCATGAGGTAATTTGTTTATGTTTTGGGTAATGGATGTTGAGTGAGAATTATGATTTTATTGTGTTTGTGCTTGAATTTCAATTTGTTTGGTGATTGAACTCTCATATTATGGATTAATTGTGTTTTAATTGATTGTTCTTCTTTAATTCTGCAGTTTAATTGAGTGGGCAACAAACAAGGGCTGTCTTTGCTTAATTAAATGTGTGATTGAGTGGAGTGAGCTATTAAATTGTTTTAGTTGGAACTTTTATTACACAGAGAGATGATAGACCGTTGAAAACACTTATAATTAGACACTAAATTGATGTAACGAGAGTTAATCAATTGGATGTGGAATTTTTCTAGTTCGACCGTGTGATGAGTTAGTATTTGAGCGGGTGACTTACATATAGGTTCAAAAAAATCACTATATTTACAAATAGGTGCTGTGCAGAAAAAAAATGCTTCTGTGCAGAAAAAAATTGTACTTCTGTGCAAATATTTTGAACCTATTTGTATATACAGTGACTTTCTTGAACCTATATGTAAATCAACCTATTTGAGCATGTATGCAATAGGTCGTTGATTTGCACTCACTTGAAATTACCCGAAGCATACCCACATCACCTGCACTTCTCACGAAGTGAGAAATTCCTTAAGTCTTAGTTAATTTCTCTAGTCTTTTAATTGCTTTCGAGTTTTTTTTATTTTAGTATGTTAGTTAATTGTTTGCTAATTTCATCTTCACAAATAGTTGGTTAATTGCTTGCTTCTACTTTTATTGTATACTCTCGTATTTAAGTATGATAGAACCAAACCCAGAACTAGGGGTGGGATTAGGTCAGGCTACCCGATAGGGCCAACAGCCTAACCCACTAAAAATCTATCTCGGCTCAACCTATTTAACAAATAAGCTAAGTCCAGGCCTTTTTAAAAGTCTATTTAATTAAATAGGTCAGACCTGATCTTTCTCGAAAGCCTTGTATACCCAATAGGCCGGCTTGTTTAACATTATATAATATTATATAGATATATAAGTATTTTTTTAAAAATGTAACTTCTTATTTTTATTTATTAAAAAATAATATATTCAAGAATAAGGTCAATAAAATTATTAACTTTTTAAAATAAATACACATAATATTTTTTGAGTTGTTGATATTTGTGATTTGGTAAAATGTTTAGTATTACTATTGGTGTTATTGAGATATTTGATAATTTTTATAGGCGTGGTTTTGAATTTTTTGTAATGAATAAAAATATTTTATAAAAATAATCATTAAATAGGCCTAAAAAGACTTTCAGATCTGGTCTGTTTTACTAAAAAGTAGAGATGTTAATCCGGGCTGGGCTAATAGGGCCGGCCCGTTTAACCCTGAAAAATGCAGGGTTAGGGCCATGCTTTGGTAGGCCCGTTTAAATTCGGGTTTTTTTGGCCCGGCCCTATTAGCCCGCGGGCTAAACGGGCTAGCCCGCTGGTTAACCGAGCCCGCCCGCTAGCCCGCATAATTTTTTTATATTTTATATATACATATTAAATATATAATATACTTACTAGTTATTATTATTATTAATTGAAATTATCCCCAATTTCTATTTAGGTGTTATACATATTAGTTTTAAGTATTTATATTTGAACTTTTAAATACCAATATTTTGAACTTTTTAAGTGTTGACGTTTGATCTTTTGTCATTATGTTAAACTATTTTTATTAATTTTAATGAAATTATGGACAATATTTAGGTTCTAGTTTAAATATTAATATTTTATGACCATTATTTTAGATTATGTGTTAAAATTTAGATTTTTTCTATTTTTGTGACATAGCCCGTTTATGACCCGTTTAGCCCGAGGACCGCTAGGGTTAGGGTTAGGTCTCCAATATTAGAGGACAGTTAAGAATGAACCGGATAAAGCCCTAACCCGTTTAACCCGAAACCCGTTAGGGCTGACCCTACAGGGTTAGGGCTAGCCCGTTTAACATCTCTACTAAAAAGGCCCAAGTCGAGCCTACCAGAAAAACTTATGATAGATAATAGGCCAGACTTTGGCCTATAAATTATAAATTGGGTCTAGGCTTTTTTGTAAGAGGCCTGGTCTGTCATATTCCCACCCCTACCAGGAACCTTTAGATTATATTTTGCAACATGTGGATGTTTGAGATTGATCTCCTTGAACTAGAGAACACCTTCCTAAGGTTCAATATTTTTATAACTAGTTCAGACTTATCATTACACAGTCCTTTATACATGTAGGTGAGTGTGAGCAATTAAAATTAATTACCGAAATAAAAAAAATAACATGTAGAAATTACATGTTAAAATAATTTATTATTGGGAATTTGGATAAATTTAATTCCTAAATAATAAATTCAATTGGGTCTCAAAAGCCTAATAAATTCAATTGAGTCTTAAAAGCCTAATAAATTCAATTGGGCCTCTAAAATCCAATTAAATATTTTGGGCCTCTAAAGTCCAATTAATTATTCTGAATTTTTAAAGTCATCAAGCTCAATCTTTAAAAAGCTCAAGAAATCAAATCTTCACATATATCATTGAAGATTATTAAATCTGACATCTTTTGGGAACCAAATCACATCTTCCGGCCCATAAAATATGGTCTGCAAATCTAGAATTTCACACCTATAAATAGGGTTTCATTCTAGTCATTTGATTCACAACAAGGAGTCAAGAAGATCAGAGCTTAGAGAGAAGCATCAAGATCAAAGACTTCGGCCATCCTTGAAGATTCAAAGGTGTTCTTCGCAACTTCAAGATCGTTCTTCAAGTTCTTCATCAATAAGGTGTTTTGATCCGGGATCACGGTGTTCTTCGAGTTCTTCATCAATAAGGCGTTTTGATCCGGGATCACGATGCGAAGCCTCCGGTCGACGTTCTTCATCAACATCGGCGTTCGATTCAAGAAATACGACACGAAGCCCCTCCAATCAACGACAACAAGTTCTCAACGACAATCAACACCGCTCATCTACAACGACATCTCCATAGGAAGTCCAAAGGTGAATACTCAACAAAGTCCTTCCAATAAGGCAATATTAATTTGAAATAAGGCTTAACGCCCTCAAATTAATATCAACTTCAACATCAAACCGAACTCAACTCTCAAAATCAACAAAGCCCTTCCATAAGGCAACATTAATTCGAAACAAGGCTCAACGCCCTCGAATTAACGTCCAACTCCGACAAACCAACAAAGTCCTTCCATAAGGCAACGTTAATTCAAAATAAGACTCAACGCCCTCGAATTAACGTCAAACTCCAAAGTCAAATCTGGACCAGCTCCGAGAAACTCGCAAATAAAGTCAAGACCAAGTCAAGACTCGAAGAGAAGAATCAGAGGATTTCATAGAGATTGGACCAAATCAATCGCCTGATCTTTACATTCATAAATACTCTTTGTAATTTTCCTTTTCACATCATTAATAAAAAGGATATTAATTTTTGTGAAAAATTAGCATGTTACAAATTTTGGCACGCCCAGTGGGACTACTCTACCTCCCATCTAATCTCTTCAAAGAATTCAAGTTTTCAACATGACTCCGTTCAAGTTCAAGCTCGTGGGGACTGTTGACGAATCAACAATCATGGACCATGAAGACGTGAATGCTATCACTAGGAGTATGTCAAAGGACTCACAATTATTCACCTCTTCCATCAAGGCTGTTGAGGAAGATGTTCCATATGCCGCCGAAAGCAACGAGAATACCTCGTCAAACTCAACCCCCCGTTTCGGATCAAGTTCATCATCAGCTCCTAGTGTTGCCGAGGTGATGACAACAAATGCTACAACCGTTGAAGAACAACTAGCAAGTTTGGTTCAAGTCATGCAGGAACTCAAGACACATATCCAAGAGCAAGACGCTAAGATCGCTCAACTCATAGGCAACACCAACAAGCCCGAGTCAAGTCGCACTAAGGGAAAAGAAGTCCTAGAGCAAGACGAAGATGAAGGTAAATACATATATTTGTATCAAGATCTCATAGAGATATGCAGTAACCACATACATAAGGTGTATTTTCAATTCTTTGGGTACTACTAAGCTAATTTAATAGCAAAACATTCTAATGTCCATAACAGGATATATAGTATGACTCCTCATAGTTAATTCCAAGGTGTTATAGTTAATCTTAATAATACCAGAAAAGTTATTTATAATACCCGAAGAACAAGTCACTAATACCCAAGGATTAAAATTTCGCGAAATTTCGCCGAAATTTCGGAATTTTGAGGGTACCGATATGGAAATTCACTTGAACGATTATTTTTCCAAAATTTCGGTAAAATTTCGGTAAAATTTTGGGAAATTTCGGCGAAATTTCGATATCGGTCCAGGGTAATTCAAAATGTGCAGATTATCGAGAAATATCGTGGAAATTTCGGTAATTTATCGGTCAAAATTTCGACAAATTTCGGGAAATTTCGATATATTTCGGGAATTTCTCTAATTTGATGACTTGGTACCATTATTGCTTAGACCAAGATGATCTTTCTTCTTTTACATTTGAGGCTCATAGGACATCATTTTGGTATTAGTTGTGTAATATTCAATAATTATGAACAATTGTTGTATCGTTTTATATGTCTTACGTATGTTTTCTTGATATGTTTGTTGTAAGATTCTCATTTTATTGAGATTTTAAGTTCAATTAATGTATTAAGACTAGTAATAATATTGTCTAAAATTTCATGTTAAATTTCCATCATTTTAATGAAATTTCCGTGAATTTTCTATTTTTTACCGATATCGATATTCGATATCGATATTTCCACCGATATATCCATAAATTCAGGGTACCGATATTTCCGTCGATACCGATATTTTCATCCTTGCTAATACCTCAATTGATAAAAAAACACATAGTTCAGCGTCTACTGTGTGTTTTCAAAAAATTAAATTTAAAGTCAAAATTAAATTTAAAATTCAAGTGCATTGTATACACCCCAAGTGTGCACAAATTTTTGTGTAATAAAAAATAAAAAATAGCAAATATCTTGATCCATTCGGATCTTTACCCGGATAAATCAGTGATTGGTTTGATCAGCTACCGCCACCAAAAAGTGATCGCTAATATTAGTGACTCATGTTTTAGCGACCACTTAAAATCGATCGCATGCTAATCCAACTCAGAGCATGCTTTTTGATAAAAAAAAAAATTGATCGCTATCACGCTATATTTTAAGTGTTTACTTAATTTTTGTAACTATTGTTTATATTATTTCAGAAGATAAATACTTAGGCCACATTTGGTTCGTAAGATAAGTTAAGATAAATTAAATTATCTTATCTAATTAGATGTTTGATTTAATGGACAAAAGTCTAAGATTAACTAAAAGCCCAAAACTAAAATTCAATTATCTTATGAATGGAAGATAATATTTTTTTTTATAGGTAAATGTTAGTGGTTAGTAGTTAGAAGTTAGTTCATCAAGTCTCCATACACCCATATCTCCATGCCAACCTTATAACTGCCTCCTATTCGTTCCCAAAGGGAATCGAACCCAGGTCACTCACTCAAGTGAGGAGCCAGGTGAGCTAACTCACCTGGTTGAATGGAAGATAATATTATCTTAGGGAAGATGTATGACAATAATTCATTGTGTTTATCTTTATTAAAATACTCCTCTTATATTGGAAAGGAGAATTATAATTCACTTTATTTTTGTTTATGATATAGAGGGCAAAATTGTCAATTGAATATTTTTTTATTATTAATCTTACAATCCAAACATTCAAAATAAAATTATCTTACATTACTAATTATCTTAATTAATCCATTAATCATATTTATGTTGTCTATTGAACCAAATGAGCTCTTATATGATTGTTTTATATACATAATTTCAAATTATAAGTATCCTGCAGCAGTATTCTTACTCACTTATACTACCCAATTAATTCTGAATTGAGTTATTTCTGATCACCTCAGGCCTGCATATATATATCATTAATAATTACATTTGTCAATCAGCATATATATACTCAATTTTATTTATTAATTATTGAGTATATATATATATATATAGATTCTCGCATGCATGTTTTGTTTCTCTAATTCTACACGAGACCAATACCATTAATTATACCATATATAGGCCTCAGTTCCAGCAAAGAACAACCTGCGAATGACCGTTTAAATTCCTGTTATATCGGTTATTCTGTTTTGTTTTTTTCACATCTTTTAATTATTGTCTTAATTTTATGTAAATTTTTATTATTTGGATATTTCAAATGGGCACTTGGATTTCGTCTCTCTCTCTTCTTTCTCTCACTGACAAAATATCAAGAATCTGTGTTCCAAATTGGCAATGATTAACATACAAAGATGCATGCAGCTGGTTGATTAGTGGTAAGTAATTGCACATATATATCCTCATTAATAACAAGATCGCAATCTTTTCTTAATAAATATATAATTATTATAAATTAATTAACAAACAATGCAATAATTAAGATTCATCCATCCATCGATGAATTAATTGATTTTTTTTATTTTATATATTGAGGTTGATGATGATATATAATTCATGTGCATGCAGAGAGGGAAGAAGATATATATATGAAAAATGGCCTACAAGGTGGATCACGAGTATGATTATTTATTCAAGATCGTGTTGATCGGAGATTCGGGTGTCGGAAAGTCCAACATTTTGTCAAGATTTACGAGGAATGAGTTCTGTTTGGAGTCCAAATCCACCATCGGTGTCGAATTTGCAACTAGAACTCTCCAGGTAATTAATTAATTAATTATATATATATATATATAAATATTTTCTATTATATATATAATTCATTGTTCATAGGTTAGAACCAATTGCATTTCAATTGTTCAATCTTTTTAGCCTGAGAATCAATTATTAATTGGAGGTGACTTTTAATTATAATTACTTCTCAAACTAAACATGTCATAAAATTAAAAGTTACAGAATTGTCCCAAATTAGATCAATTTAATTTCCAAAGAACAATCTCACCACTAGTGTAACTAATAGGGATTTTCGTGTGTATATATATATATATATATATATAGTTAAAAATTGGTCGAGATTTCCAATTAACATTTTAAATTAAATGAACGACATTTTGGTCACGTCTTTTATAATCCTTATGTATTCGAAATTTTTTGCATTAGGAAACATTTAGGGTTGAGTGAAACCAATCCCTTGAACTTATATATAGGGAAAAAGAAACTTAATGCAAAGGCAATATCTCTTCTAAAATTTGTTCAATGCCCCACTGAATCTATTCAATAATATTACTCCCTCCGTCTTTCTATAAGTTGCTCATGTTGCCATTTTCGTCCGTCTTTC